>PYXC01002013.1:0-12186 GCA_015244755.2 Tenualosa ilisha
CATCTTTACAGTTCATTTTCTATGTAATTGGAGAATCCCCTAATTTTCTAATCATTTATAATCTATTATTTTTGAAAATTCATGTTTAAAAACCATTATTTAGTTGTTTATTCAAAGGTCATAAGAGTTCAACAGAGTTCTATAGAAAAATACCACTGAAAAAACGATTCTAAGCAAGGCCACACCCCCCTATAAAAGGCAGGGCACAGCACTGCAGAGCTCATTTCTGCTCTGACGATCGAAGAGACAACATCTCTCCACTACCAGTGCTTTGACTTGCTTGCTACACTGATTAGCACGCTAATTCACAGGATTAGCGCTTTTACAGTTTATTAGCTACAGCTAGCCAACCCTAGCAAATTAGCTTCTTTGTTCAAAGCTAAATTAGCCTGAAGAAGATACATACAGTATCGAAACGTCGCGACTTTAGCTTGAACATTGAAAAATACTTTACAAATAATTTGAAACATCGAATTAAAGATGGAAAACGAAAATGGCTGGACCAGAGTCCACTACAGAAGGGGACGGATGGTTCCAGCTAGACAAACTACTACCGATTTTGACACAACAACCGAATTTGACGCAACATCTTTTGGACCCCCCCGAACTGGGAGAGGATACCCTAGGACCTGGGGACCTGGATTTCAAAGGTTCCCCAGTCGACCTACCACCATTTATGAACCGAGATACGATGATGACATCCACTATCAACCGGTGGAGCGTTCAGCTGCTAGGGGTAGAGATAATTATCGTGTATCCTACGCGGAGATGGTTAGACGACCCCCGAGATCAAGGGGAAACAGAAATTACCCCAATGAACGCCGATACCGTACTCGTGTTTTTTACGGACAACAACAACAACAACCTAGAACAAGACCTAACCAAAATTTCTACCGAACAAGAGTGAACCAAACAAGATCTGGTCAAAACTACTACCAAACAAGACCGAATCAAAACCCTTATCGAACAAGACCTACTGGACAACCTAACAATGAATATATTCCACCAAGCCCACAACTGAAGAAGGAGATACAAATGATCTTCAAACTCATACGATTAACACACCATCTGGAGAATGTAACACCAACAGAAGGAGGTGAATTACCGATTACCTTTGCCAGATTGGAGAATTACTTGGCCAACGTGATTAGACCTGCATTTCCAAATGAAAAAACTAAAGACAACTTGATTGGGAACTCTAAAAATTGGATTTATACTACCCAGCTTATCCTGGAAGATCATTATGAGACAACCATTCGCCACACTTTGGAGGAATTTATTTCCAATCTACAAGGAGATTGGCGATTGGCCTTTGAGATTGCGGAGAGATGGGCCTACCGCTATTTTGGTCAAAGACTTCAACCCGACACTCTGGCGAGTGTTGAAGCCCTCATAGTGGGTACGATACCGAAAACAACAACAACGGGAGATAGGGAGACACGGGATGAGCCGAGGACTTCTACTAGGCCCAGTGAGGTTGAGTGTCAACCCTCCTCTATTTTGGAGACGGAATCTATGGAAAGAACATTGACAACACTGACATTACAAGACCCTACTGTGGACTTACCTCAAGCTCAGCCGGAACCTAGACCTCAACGGGGCCGACGCTCTCGACCGTGTGTGGCAGATGTTATTATGGAGATTGTCCCAGATCCTGTTGAAGAAAACTTACCTGTAATCCCGGAACCTATGGACTTACCTGTTACGACCACCCGACGATCAACGGACTCGACACCACCTAGCAGGACAAGACAAACACTGCTGATCTCCACTTTAAACCAAAAAACCATGAATCGACAATGTACAGTACCACTTCCGGAGATCTCTCCAATTAGAGATATCAGGGATCCAAATTTGATTGAACTGGACAAGGAAGGGGACCTTCTCTCCTCACCAGTTAGGATGGATGGATCACCCTCTTTGACTCCAATACAGTTGAAATCGCCCCAAACTGGGGATGAGACACTTCAAATCAGGCCGACTAGGCACATGACAACACCAAGAAAATTGGTAGACTGGCACCTATTAGTCAGAAAGAAGTGGATCATTATTGGGGATTCAAACTTAGCATCATTCCCATCCTACCAGATCCCGGACCTACAAATTGACAGCTTCCCTGGGGCTAATTTTGTGCACGCGGAAGCTCTACTCAAAAAGGCTGTGGTCCACTCGAATGTGGAGAAGTTGGTACTGGCATTTGGGATTAACCATAGAAGTCAAAAAATGAAACAAACGGCCATTAAACAACTTCAGCGTGCGGTACATGCAGCAAAAATTAGGTTCCCCTATGCAGAAATTTGGGTGCCTGAAATCAATTACTACAGAGGCCTCCCTTTAACCGAACAGTCCCAATTAGAGAAACTCAATGCATATATCAAAAAGAACATGGGCCATATCCCAGCCCTACCTACAGGGAAGTTTGGGGTGCGTGGGGATGGAATACATTGGACCCCTGAAACGGCTAGGGCCATGCTTTGGCATTGGTGCGCCCATTTAAACTTTTAGATCCCCTTAGCCTTGAGAACGAAGAGGGGTCTAAAACTATAGTGAACTTGTCAAAAACATTTAAATTAACGACAACACAAAATTCTCTATTGGACCGAGGATTAACATTCATCCCAAATCCTAACACTACTAAAGAACAAAAAAATCAATTAAAATTCGACTTGCAAAATTATCATAGAAGGATTAAATTGGAGTGTTATTTTGAGGGTAAAAAAGAAAGGAAACGCACCCCATTCACCCCTAAATCAGATTGGACGCCAAAACTAAGTAAATTACCACCAAACATCAGGAATCTAATTAGAGCGGATAATTACGCATTGAATAGCCTAAATTGGGGAATTAAATCCAAAAATAATTTGACAAATGATGAACGTAGGGCTTTACAACAATTACAAAATAATCAACACATAGTTATAAAACCCGCGGATAAGGGGAATGCCATCGTTATTATGGACCGGGAGGATTATATTTGGGAAGGCAATAGACAACTTAGCAATCGAAATCACTATATCACTTTGGATACGCCTATTTATTTGGAAACTAAAAACATAGTTAGCGAAATTTTAGAAAACATGAAAAAGGAAGGCTTTATTAATACTGACCAACAACTCTACCTGACGCAAGACTCACCTAGGCAAAGGATTTTTTACCTCTTACCAAAGATCCACAAGGATAAGGCAACCTGGAGTCAACCAGGGAAAATACCACCAGGTAGACCTATAGTGTCAGATTGCGATAGTGAGACGTACCGCATAGCCGAATTTCTTGAATTTTATCTTAACCCGATTTCAAATCAACACCCTAGTTATATTAAAGATACCTATGACTTTTTAGATAAAATCAAAATGATCCGTATCCCACAATCGGCTTTGTTGTTTACTATAGACATTGAGAGTTTATATACAAATATTGATACAAATTTAGGGTTAGAAGCAGTTAAAAACTTTTTAAATAAATATCCCAATTCTAAAAGACCAGACAAATACTTACTAAAATTATTGGAGATCAGCTTAAGACGAAATGATTTTGAATTTGACTCTAAATTTTATTTACAAATCAAAGGGACGGCTATGGGCAAAAAATTTGCCCCCTCATATGCCAATATATTCATGGCCAATTGGGAAGAGAAAGCCCTCGAAACATTTCCCCTCAAACCCTTACATTTTTATAGATTTTTGGATGATATATGGGGAGTATGGCCCTTCCCAATGGAGGAATTTCTTAAATTTGCCGATCATCTAAATACTTTTACTCCAGGGATTAAAATACAATATAATATTCATAAAACAGAAGTAAATTTCCTGGATACGATCACCTACAAGGGACCAAATTTTAATACTACAGGACTCCTGGAATTTAAAGTCTACTTTAAAGATACGGATACCCACTCATTGCTATATAAAACTAGCTTTCATCCCACCCACACTTATCGGGGAATTGTAAAATCTCAATTACTGAGATACTCAAGGATTTGTTCTGACCAGGAGGAATTTTACAAAGCCACAAGGACACTATTTACAGTATTAAAGACTAGGGGATACTCTAGGTCCTTTTTGAGAGGTGCTTTAAAAACTTTTAGGGATAGGACGCCCCCTAAAGAGACACAAAAGATTATCCCCTTCGTCTCAACTTTCTCCAACAACGGCACACAATTAAATAGACTTACCAAAGTTAACTTTCAAAAGTTCTTGTCTAACACAAATATCCTACAAAAACACACGGTAATCTCGGCCTATAGAAGGAACAAAAACCTTAAAGACATCTTGGTTAGCAGCAAATTACCATCAATAACTTTAACACAAAAAGAAGAACGCAACAAAACCTTTCAACCAAAGAGATGGGTTACTAATCATTCCACAAAACAAATATTCAAATTAAAACAAATACTTACCTCAAAGACCACCAATTGCATTTACCTTATTGGCTGCTCCAGATGCACCAAACAATATGTAGGGCAAACGAAAAACACTATATTAACTAGATTACAACAACACAAATACAATATCAAACATAGAAAAGAAACCAACACACACATTGTCAAACATTTCATAGAACATGGACTTACCGCATTATGGATTATGGGCCTACAGAGCAATCAATCATGGTCCTTAGCTAAAAGACTCCGAATGGAGAAACTTTGGATCACGAAGCTAGATACAAAATACCCCAAAGGGCTAAACGAAAATTAAAAACAAACAGGTCTGGAGGGATGGCCAGTGCCCAACCTTGTCCTGGCTGCGGGGGGGAGAGAGAGGACCCAACCCTTGCCTAAACCTAAATCCCAATCCCTTGCCTAAACCTAAATCCCAACCCCTTGCCTTAACCTAACCCCCATCCCATTCCTAACCCCAACCCCAACCCCTACCCTAACCCTAACCCCCATCCTGATCCTAACCCTAATCCCTTCCCCTAACCCTATTCCTTACCCTAACCCTATCCCTTACCCTAACCCTATTCCTTACCCTAACCCTAACCCTAATTCCACCCCCATATCCAAAAACCCTTCCCCTACTTACCCTATTTCCCCTCCCCTTACCCTAACCCCATTCCTTACCCTAACCCCATTCCTTACCCTAACCCCATCCCTTACCCTAACCCTAATCCTAATTCCATCCCCACATCCTAAACCCCTTCCCCTACTTACCTTACTTACCTTTCCGGGGTCCGAATCGATCCCCTCCGCGTGCTGGACCTGGCAGTTTCCCCTAACCCTAACCCTAACCCTAACCCTAACCCTAACCCTAACCCTAACCCTAACCCAACGGGACAATCTACATTGGACCCCCACAACAGCAAAACATATCCTTACACACTGGATAAAACATTTAAACTAGATAACCCCGTGAACCCACCCAAGGGAGGGGATAACAAGAATATCATTCTACTTTCAAAACATTTTCAACTCACAACACCACAAACCACATTACTGAACAAAGGCCTTACATTTATCCCAACACCTAAACCGGTACGGAACCACAGACAACTACACCTGGACTTACAAATGTATCACCGCAGAATTAAACTAGCCCTTTTCTTTGAAGAGGAGGAACGAGAACCTATACCCTTTACATTACCATCAGAATGGACACCAAAAGATTCACAACTACCGGATGCAATAAAACAACTCATCAAAGAAGACAGTAAAGAACTAAAGAACGTACCAACTCAATACATGGAAGAGGCTAATATTACACCAGAAGAAACTATAGCACTCAAACAACTTACCACTAATCATCAAATAGTAATCAAACCGGCGGACAAAGGCAGTGCTATAGTCATAATGGACAAGGACCAATACCTTACAGAAGCATACAACCAACTCAATAACCCGGAATACTACAGAAAACTCTCAGAACCCGTCTACCCACAAACAATTCCCAAAATTCAACTAATATTGGAAAACCTGAAAGCAAAAAAATTTATCAACCAAAAACAATATACTTACCTGCGAGGAAACACACCGGTACGACCACGACGATTCTACATCCTACCTAAAATACATAAAGATCCCACTACCTGGACAGTCCCTCACACCATTCCACCAGGACGCCCCATAGTTTCAGACGTGAACAGCGAATCATATCACACAGCAGAATACATAGAACACTACCTGACTCCCATCTCCATAAAACACCCCAGCTACATTAAGGACACATATCACTTTATTGAAACAATAAAAAACATTACAATACCTCCTACAGCGTACCTATTCACCATGGACATAAACAGTTTATACACTAACATAGACACAACTGAAGGATTAACAGCAATCAAAACATTCTTTCACAAATACCCAGACAAGAAAAGACCTGACAAGGAACTACTACAACTCTTAGAAATAAACCTCAACTACAACGATTTTGAATTTAATGCAGATTATTACCTACAGGTCAAGGGAACAGCCATGGGCAAAAAGTTTGCCCCGGCCTATGCTAACATTTTCATGGCGAACTGGGAAGAGGGAGCACTAGCTAAATCCCCTAAAAAACCATTAAGATACTACAGATATTTGGACGACATATTTGGCATTTGGACACACTCAACACAAGATTTTACACAATTTACAGAGATTCTCAACAATCACTCCCCTTCCATTAAACTCAAAACACACCTACACCCTAATACAGTGGACTTTCTAGACACAACTATATACAAAGGAGACACATTCTACAACACAGGACGACTGGACACTAAAGTATACTTTAAGGACACAGACACACACGCATTACTACACAAAACTAGCTTTCACCCTAAGCACACCTTCAGAGGATTGGTTAAATCCCAGCTCCTAAGATTTCACAGGATAAGCACACAACCTAAGGATTTTCATTTAGCTACAAAAACACTATTCTCAGCACTCAGACAAAGAGGATATTCACGGCCCTTCCTACGCAACTGTCTCAAAACTTTCAAACACCAAACACCTCAAACCACGGAAGCAATAATCCCACTCATCACCACCTACTCATCTCCTAATGTTAGATTCAGCAGGAAAATTAAACTTAATTTTAAGACAACACTACAAGAACAGGGCCTCCTACCAGACCATAAAATAATTGCAGCACACAGACGAAACAAAAACCTACAGGACTATCTAGTTCACGCAAAGATCAAAACGAACACACAACACACACCTAAATACAGAACGGACTGTTTCCCACATACAAAATGGATCTATGACTCAGATAAAACACACATATATCACATTCCGCATCATTACTTACCCACAACTAAAAATGTAATATATCTAATCTGGTGTAACCAATGCCGAAAACAATATGTCGGTGAAACCGGAAACCAACTGACAGTGAGATTAACGCAACACAGATACAACATTAAAACACGCAAACAAACACACTTACCAATAGTACAACACTTTATCACACACGGTCTAACACAACTTAAATGTACAATCATTCGACACGACCCCTCTTGGACAACATCACAAAGACGGGGACAGGAACGATATTGGATACACAAACTAAAAACAAGAGAACCTACAGGACTAAATATCAAACACTAATACTTACCGGATAACACTTACCTTGGAAGGACAGTGCCATACACCGTGTCGCGCCATGGCCTAAGAACGTGAGACTAACCCCTAGCCCCAATCCCCAACCCCATGCCTAAACCTAATCCCCAACCCCATGCCTAAACCTAAATCCCATCCCCATACCTAACCTAACCCAACCCCATCCCTGAACCTAACCCTATCCCTAAACCCAACCCTAACCCCAACCCTATCCCTAAACCTAACCCCATCCCCAAACCTAACCCCATTCCTAAACCTAACCCCAAACCCATCCCTAAACCTAACCCTATCCCTAAACCTAACCCTAACCCCCAACCTTACCCCTAAACCTAACCCTATCCCCATCCCTAAACCTAACCCCATTCCTAAACCTAACCCCAAACCCATCCCTTAACCTAACCCTATCCCTAAACCTAACCCCATCCCCAAACCTAACCCTAACCCCCAACCTTACCCCACCCCTAACCCCTAGCCTCACGCCTGGGCCTTTTGCGATATCGGATAAACCCCTAACCTAACCCTAACCCTAACCCTAACCCTAACCCTAGGAAGTTAAAATCATCTTGGATAATCTGGTGCGGGATAAATTTTTAAATAAAAAACAGCGACAGTACCTGTTGGGAAGTGATACACCGAGACCCAGAAGATTTTACCTGTTGCCTAAAATACATAAGGATAAAGCCAGTTGGAGCAAACCAGGGGAAATTCCTCCTGGTAGGCCTATTGTGTCTGATTGTAATAGCGAAACGTATTATATTGCAGAATATATAGAATATTATCTCAATCCCATCTCCCAGAAACATCCAAGTTACCTAAAGGATACCTATGATTTTATAGAAAAAGTAGGCAAACTACAAATTCCTCTTTCGGCCTTCCTATGTACTATTGATATTGACAGCCTATATACGAATATAGAAACAAAGCTTGGCTTGGAAGCTGTACAGGAGTGGTTCTCTAGATATCCGGATACAAGCAGACCTGATAAATATTTACTTCAGTTGTTGAACATCAGCCTTACTAAAAACGACTTTGAATTTAATTCAGAATTTTATTTGCAGATTAAAGGAACTGCTATGGGGAAGAAATTCGCTCCTTCTTATGCGAATATTTTTATGGCAAAATGGGAGGAATCAGCCTTAGCCACAGCCCCCCTGAAACCTCTACATTATTTTCGTTTTCTTGATGATATATACATTATTTGGGATCACTCCAAAGAGGAGTTCGTTAATTTTGTTCATCATTTAAATACACATACTCGATCGATTAAAATTAAACATACAATTCATGAGACAGAAGCCATTTTTTTAGATACAGTCACTTACAAAGGCGTAAGATTTCAACAAACAGGTCATTTAGATTTTAGGATACATTTTAAAGATACAGACAGCCACTCCTTGTTGTATAAAACAAGCTATCATCCAAAGCATACATATAAGGGCATTGTAAAATCCCAATTATTAAGGTTCCACAGGATTTGTTCGGATCAAGAACATTTTTATGAAGCAACAAAAATATTGTTTACAGCCCTCAGAACAAGAGGATATTCTAGATCATTTCTCCGTAAATCCCTGAGAGACTTTCTCAAGCCTAAACAGAAGGACAACGCTAAATCTAGAATTATCCCTTTCGTATCAACCTTTTCGGAAAATAGTGTTCAGCTAAACAGATTATCGAAGAACAATTTTGAGAAATTTCTGAAGGGCACAAAAGTCCTACAAAAACATAAGGTTATTGCTGCATATAGGAGAAATCAGAACTTAAAAGATCTCCTAGTAAAAAGTAAGCTAACTTCTCTTGATCCTAAAAATATAGTGGACCACAAAAGTTTTTTTAAACCAAAACAATGGGCAGCTAACCGCTCAACTGGACAGCTGTACAAAATTGCTGATAGGATAACACAGCAATCACGAAACTGTATATATTTAATTGCTTGTAAAAAATGCAAAGCCCAGTATGTGGGACAAACGAAAAATACAATTTTAACTAGACTTTACCAACACACATATAACATTAGAAATAAGAAAGAGATACAAACACACATAGTCAGACATTTTTTACATCATGGTTTGGATTCTTTGGAGGTTTGTGGCCTCCAAAGTAAACAATCCTGGAGTCTAACGGAAAGACTTACCGCTGAAAAAAATTGGATTATAAGACTAGACACAAAATATCCAAGAGGTTTGAATGAAGAGTAGATGGATGGGACGGGGAAATAGGGATGGCCAGAGCCTAACCTGGTCTCGGTTGCTTGGACGGGGTGTCGGAGTGGACCCGGACCAAATCCTAACCCCAATCCCTTACCCTAACCCAACCCTCACCCTAACCCCAATCCCTAAACCCAACCCCAATCCCTAAACCTAACCCCAATCCCTAAACCTAACCCTAACCCAATCCCTTACCCCAACCCAACCCTAACCCCAATCCCAAACCTAACCCCAACCCCAACCCTTACCCTAAACCTAACCCCAACCCTTATCCTAACCCTAACCCCTTACCCCAACCCCTAACCCTAATTCAACCCCTTACCCCAACCCAACCCTAACCCCAATCCCAAACCTAACCCCAACCCCAATCCCTAACCCTAATCCAATCCCTTACCCCAACCCAACCCTAACCCCAATCCCAAACCTAACCCCAACCCCAACCCTTACCCTAAACCTAACCCCAACCCTTATCCCAACCCCTAACCCTAATCCCCTGGTCTGGGCACTGCTCTGGCCCCTGTCTCGGCCGGCCGGACGAGGCAAATCCTCCCCTAACTTTGCGCGTGCCTCCCTGTCCTTTGTCCCTGTCTGTCTCTCGAAGTTCAGACCATTATCATCTTTGAATAAATAAATTAACATAGAAATATTTTCAACAAACACTCCTAACAAATATCTCCTAACAAATAAAACTCATATTGTGAAGACATCTCATGTTTCATATCTCAAATCAAATATCTCTTGATAAATAAATAAAACTCATATTGTAAATATAGTTCATATTTTAAATACTTACAATTCATTAAAACCATGGAATAAACATGTCTATAGGGTGATTCACCACTTCAGAAAATGAAAAACATCAATTTTCTTCATTTGTGGTGAGAGTATAAAAGGGGCTGCAAGCTGTGCAGGAGCTCATTCTGCTTCAGAGCTTGGTAGAGAGCACATCTCAGAGCACATCTCAGAGCACACCACACTTTCAAGCATATTTCCAGTTCATTGCCTGATGAAGAGACAGTTGAGTCTCGAAACGTTGCAACGTGAACTGGAACAACCTTCGATTTTTTTGATGGATGAGAACGATAATTGGACTGAAGTGCGCTACAGGCGAGGGCGAATGGCTCCCCGTAGACGCTTAAATCTTCAATCGATTTCCCGAAATCGTCCAATTTTAAACGATGGGGCCTACCGTAATGGTGGTGCGAACCGTTTTGAACACCGAACTAGACCTTACCGAAGTCGTCCAAATTCAAACGATGTGGCCTATCGTAATGGTAGTGCGGACCGTTCTGAATATCGAACTAGACCTTACCGAAATCGTCCAAATTCAAACGATGTGGCCTACCGAAAAGGTAGTGCGGACCGTTTTGAATACCGAACTAGACCATATCGAAATCGTCCCGATTCAAACGATGTAGCCTACCCTAGAGGTAGTGCAAACCGTTTTCATAACCGAAATAGACATTATCAACAAAATGATGACACTTACCGATACAACGGTGAAGATCTTGTTTTTTACCGAAACAGACCAAAGTACCGAACTCAAAAACAAAACAGGACTACAAACCGTAGTCAAAATAACATGGCACACAATTATCATGAGGATGAAAGACAGGTTTCTCATCAATACAGAAATTCTAATCGCCGGACTTACGCACAGGTGGTCAGGGGAGATCAGTCACGAGGGCGTAGAAATTATGATCCACCACCGCCACAGAAAATGACTGAAAATAATACCGATACATCGGCAAATCGACCGCCTAGAATGGCCGCAACGCCCAAATTACGGGCGATGGCTAAACGAATTGCCAAATTGATTAAAATGGTACACCACCTGCGGAATGTGTCAGATGAGAATAAACAACCACCCACATTCACTGCATTAGAGAATTATCTCTCAACAATAATCAAACCAGCATACCCAACAGAAAACACACAACTTTTATTGGATGGAAATGCCAAGAACTGGCTACACACAACCCAGATGATTTTACAAGAACATTACGAACAGGGGATTCAAGAGACTCTTACAAAGTTGATCCCTTTATTGGAAGACAATTGGCATGTTGCGTATGACATTGCACATAGATGGGCCAAGAGACAACTGGGACATAGGCTTCTGCCTGATACTGTAGCGCAGGTTGAAGCACTCATTACTGCTGAATTTCCTGCAACAACAGAAAGAGAGACAGTGGAGAATACCTCCAAAAAAAATCAGGGGGTTAATTTAATGGATATGGAAATTCAGACATCTCCCACGGTTGTCAGAAGAGAGTGGTCCATGGGTAGGAGTTCTTTACACTCACCTCCTTCTCTGTCACCTCAACCTAACGTACAAACAGAGCCTCAAGAACAGCGACTGCCACGTCCAAAACGATATGCCAATCCATGCGTACAGGAGATGGACATGGCAATAGAGGCCTGTCCTTTGGAGGGTGAGTT
>PYXC01002014.1:0-10945 GCA_015244755.2 Tenualosa ilisha
CCTTCTGCATTGCATGAACATATCAAGTGTGATGTTTTGAGTGTTGACAATGAAAATGTCAAAATGTGGTACAAAAAGCCGGATTACCATTCTAGTGCAAAAACATGCAGTTTTGTTAACGAGTCGCATTACCAGGGGTGGTGGTAGCGTAGTGGTTAAGGAACCTGCCTAGTGTGTAATTAGCCTGGAAAGTTTTGGGTTCGAATCCCGGCTGCCACCGTTGTGCCCTTGAGCAAGGCACTTAACCCTAAGTTGCTCTAGGGGAGACTGGCCCGGAACAATTGATAGTTGATGAGTTGTAAGTCGCTTTGGATAAAAGCGTCTGCTAAATGCATAAATGTAAATGTAAATGTAATGTACCAGAACATTCTGACATGTTTTAGGTCAGTAACCGCAGCTACCTTGCATTGACATGACGTATGACATGATCATTTGAAAAAGTGGTATTCTATGTCCTGAACTGTGCTTGACAAAAAGATCATTTGACATTTGATGCGAAATTGCCTGAACATGACAAGTGACAATGAATCATTGCCTTCTGCATTGCATGAACATATCAAGTGTGATGTTTTGAGTGTTGACAATGAAAATGTCAAAATGTGGTACAAAAAGCCGGATTACCATTCCAGTGCAAAAACATGCAGTTTGTTAACGAGTCGTATTACCAGAACGTTCTGACATGTTTTAGGTCAGTAACCGCAGCTACCTTGCATTGACATGACGTATGACATGATCATTTGAAAAGTGGTATTCTATGTCCTGAACTGTGCTTGAAAAAAGAATCATTTGACATTTGATGCGAAATTGCCTGAACATGACAAGTGACAATGAATCATTGCCTTCTGCATTGCATGAACATATCAAGTGTGATGTTTTGAGTGTTGACAATGAAAATGTCAAAATGTGGTACAAAAAGCCGGATTACCATTCCAGTGCAAAAACATGCAGTGTTGTTAACGAGTCGTATTACCAGAACGTTCTGACATGTTTTAGGTCAGTAACCGCAGGTACCTTGCATTGACATGACGTATGACATGATCATTTGAAAAAAGTGGTATTCTATGTCCTGAACTGTGCTTGACAAAAAGAATCATTTGACATTTGATGCGAAATTGCCTGAACATGACAAGTGACAATGAATCATTGCCTTCTGCATTGCATGAACATATCAAGTGTGATGTTTTGAGTGTTGACAATGAAAATGTCAAAATGTGGTACAAAAAGCCGGATTACCATTCCAGTGCAAAAACGTGCAGTTTTGTTAACGAGTCGTATTACCAGAACGTTCTGACATGTTTTAGGTCAGTAACCGCAGCTACCTTGCATTGACATGACGTATGACATGATCATTTGAAAAAAGTGGTATTCTATGTCCTGAACTGTGCTTGACAAAAAGAATCATTTGACATTTGATGCGAAAATTGCCTGAACATGACAAGTGACAATGAATCATTGCCTTCTGCATTGCATGAACATATCAAGTGTGATGTTTTGAGTGTTGACAATGAAAATGTCAAAATGTGGTACAAAAAGCCGGATTACCATTCCAGTGCAAAAACGTGCAGTTTTGTTAACGAGTCGTATTACCAGAACGTTCTGACATGTTTTAGGTCAGTAACCGCAGCTACCTTGCATTGACATGACGTATGACATGATCATTTGAAAAAGTGGTATTCTATGTCCTGAACTGTGCTTGACAAAAAGAATCATTTGACATTTGATGCGAAATTGCCTGAACTTGACAAGTGACAATGAATCATTGCCTTCTGCATTGCATGAACATATCAAGTGTGATGTTTTGAGTGTTGACAATGAAAATGTCAAAATGTGGTACAAAAAGCCGGATTACCATTCCAGTGCAAAAACATGCAGTTTTGTTAACGAGTCGTATTACCAGAACGTTCTGACATGTTTTAGGTCAGTAACCGCAGCTACCTTGCATTGACATGACGTATGACATGATCATTTGAAAAAGTGGTATTCTATGTCCTGAACTGTGCTTGACAAAAAGAATCATTTGACATTTGATGCGAAATTGCCTGAACATGACAAGTGACAATGAATCATTGCCTTCTGCATTGCATGAACATATCAAGTGTGATGTTTTGAGTGTTGACAATGAAAATGTCAAAATGTGGTACAAAAAGCCGGATTACCATTCCAGTGCAAAAACATGCAGTTTTGTTAACGAGTCGTATTACCAGAACGTTCTGACATGTTTTAGGTCAGTAACCGCAGCTACCTTGCATTGACATGACGTATGACATGATCATTTGAAAAAGTGGTATTCTATGTCCTGAACTGTGCTTGACAAAAAGAATCATTTGACATTTGATGCGAAATTGCCTGAACATGACAAGTGACAATGAATCATTGCCTTCTGCATTGCATGAACATATCAAGTGTGATGTTTTGAGTGTTGACAATGAAAATGTCAAAATGTGGTACAAAAAGCCGGATTACCATTCCAGTGCAAAAACATGCAGTTTTGTTAACGAGTCGTATTACCAGGGGGTGGTAGCGTAGTGGTTAAGGAACCTGCCTAGTGTGTAATTAGCCTGGAAAGTTTTGGGTTCGAATCCCGGCTGCCACCGTTGTGCCCTTGAGCAAGGCACTTAACCCTAAGTTGCTCTAGGGGACTGGCCCGGAACAATTGATAGTTGATGAGTTGTAAGTCGCTTTGGATAAAAAGCGTCTGCTAAATGCATAAATGTAAATGTAATGTACCAGACATTCTGACATGTTTTAGGTCAGTAACCGCAGCTACCTTGCATTGACATGACGTATGACATGATCATTTGAAAAAGTGGTATTCTATGTCCTGAACTGTGCTTGACAAAAAGAATCATTTGACATTTGATGCGAAATTGCCTGAACATGACAAGTGACAATGAATCATTGCCTTCTGCATTGCATGAACATATCAAGTGTGATGTTTTGAGTGTTGACAATGAAAATGTCAAAATGTGGTACAAAAAGCCGGATTACCATTCCAGTGCAAAAACATGCAGTTTTGTTAACGAGTCGTATTACCAGGGGTGGTGGTAGCGTAGTGGTTAAGGAACCTGCCTAGAATTCTGACATGTTTTAGGTCCAGTAAACCGCAGCTACCTTGCATTGACATGACGTATGACATAGTATCAATCTTGACAAAAAGTGGTATTCTATGTCCTGACTGTGCTTGACAAAAAGAATCATTTGACATTTGATGCGAAATTGCCTGAACATGACAAGTGACAATGAATCATTGCCTTCTGCATTGCATGAACATATCAAGTGTGATGTTTTGAGTGTTGACAATGAAAATGTCAAAAATGTGGTACAAAAAGCCGGATTACCATTCCAGTGCAAAAACATGCAGTTTGTTAACGAGTCGTATTACCAGAACGTTCTGACATGTTTTAGGTCAGTAACCGCAGTACCTTGCATTGACATGACGTATGACATGATCATTTGAAAAAGTGGTATTCTATGTCCTGAACTGTGCTTGACAAAAAGAATCATTTGACATTTGATGCGAAATTGCCTGAACATGACAAGTGACAATGAATCATTGCCTTCTGCATTGCATGACATATCAAGTGTGATGTTTTGAGTGTTGACAATGAAAATGTCAAAATGTGGTACAAAAAGCCGGATTACCATTCCAGTGCAAAAACGTGCAGTTTTGTTAACGAGTCGTATTACCAGAACGTTCTGACATGTTTTAGGTCAGTAACCGCAGCTACCTTGCATTGACATGACGTATGACATGATCATTTGAAAAAGTGGTATTCTATGTCCTGAACTGTGCTTGACAAAAAGAATCATTTGACATTTGATGCGAAATTGCCTGAACATGACAAGTGACAATGAATCATTGCCTTCTGCATTGCATGAACATATCAAGTGTGATGTTTTGAGTGTTGACAATGAAAATGTCAAAATGTGGTACAAAAAGCCGGATTACCATTCCAGTGCAAAACATGCAGTTTTGTTAACGAGTCGTATTACCAGAACGTTCTGACATGTTTTAGGTCAGTAACCGCAGCTACCTTGCATTGACATGACGTATGACATGATCATTTGAAAAAGTGGTATTCTATGTCCTGAACTGTGCTTGACAAAAAGAATCATTTGACATTTGATGCGAAATTGCCTGAACATGACAAGTGACAATGAATCATTGCCTTCTGCATTGCATGAACATATCAAGTGTGATGTTTTGAGTGTTGACAATGAAAATGTCAAAATGTGGTACAAAAGCCGGATTACCATTCCAGTGCAAAAACATGCAGTTTTGTTAACGAGTCGTATTACCAGAACGTTCTGACATGTTTTAGGTCAGTAACCGCAGCTACCTTGCATTGACATGACGTATGACGATCATTTGAAAAAGTGGTATTCTATGTCCTGAACTGTGCTTGACAAAAAGAATCATTTGACATTTGATGCGAAATTGCCTGAACATGACAAGTGACAATGAATCATTGCCTTCTGCATTGCATGAACATATCAAGTGTGATGTTTTGAGTGTTGACAATGAAAATGTCAAAATGTGGTACAAAAAGCCGGATTGCCATTCCAGTGCAAAAACATGCAGTTTTGTTAACGAGTCGTGTTACCAGGGGTGGTGGTAGCGTAGTGGTTAAGGAACCTGGCTAGTGTGTAAGTAGCCTGAAAAGTTGTGGGCTCGAATCCCGGCTGCCACCGTTGTGCCTTGAGCAAGGCACTTAACCCTAAGTTGTTCTAGGAGAGACTGGCCCGGAACAATTGGTAGTTGATGAGTTGTAAGTCGCTTTGGATAAAGCGTCTGCTAAATGCATAAATGTAAATGTAATGTACCAGAACGTTCTGACATGTTTAGGTCAGTAACCGCAGCTACCTTGCATTGACATGACGTATGACATGATCATTTGAAAAAGTGGTATTCTATGTCCTGAACTGTGCTTGACAAAAAGAATCATTTGACATTTGATGCGAAATTGCCTGAACATGACAAGTGACAATGAATCATTGCCTTCTGCATTGCATGAACATATCAAGTGTGATGTTTTGAGTGTTGACAATGAAAATGTCAAAATGTGGTACAAAAAGCGGATTACATTCTAGTGCAAAAACATGCAGTTTGTTAACAGTCGCATTACCAGGGTGGGGTAGCGTAGTGTTAAGGAACTGCCTAGTGTGTAATTAGCCTGGAAGTTTGGGTCGATCCGGCTGCCACCGTTGTCTTGAGCAAGGCACTTAACCCTAAGTGCCTAAGACTGGGATTGATAGTTGATAGTGTAGTCCTTGGATAAGTCTTAAATCATAAAAAAAGTAAGTACCAGAAATTCTGACATGTTTTAGGTCAGTAACCGCAGCTACCTTGCATTGACATGACGTATGACATGATCATTTGAAAAAGTGGTATTCTATGTCCTGAACTGTGCTTGACAAAAAGAATCATTTGACATTTGATGCGAAATTGCCTGAACATGACAAGTGACAATGATCATTGCCTTCTGCATTGCATGAACATATCAAGTGTGATGTTTTGAGTGTTGACAATGAAAATGTCAAAATGTGGTACAAAAAGCCGGATTACCATTCCAGTGCAAAAACATGCAGTTTTGTTAACGAGTCGTATTACCAGAACGTTCTGACATGTTTAGGTCAGTAACCGCAGCTACCTTGCATTGACATGACGTATGACATGATCATTTGAAAAAGTGGTATTCTATGTCCTGAACTGTGCTTGACAAAAAGAATCATTTGACATTTGATGCGAAATTGCCTGAAACATGACAAGTGACAATGAATCATTGCCTTCTGCATTGCATGAACATATCAAGTGTGATGTTTTGAGTGTTGACAATGAAAATGTCAAAATGTGGTACAAAAAGCCGGATTACCATTCCAGTGCAAAAAACATGCAGTTTTGTTAACGAGTCGTATTACCAGAACGTTCTGACATGTTTTAGGTCAGTAACCGCAGCTACCTTGCATTGACATGACGTATGACATGATCATTTGAAAAAGTGGTATTCTATGTCCTGAACTGTGCTTGACAAAAAGAATCATTTGACATTTGATGCGAAAATTGCCTGAACATGACAAGTGACAATGAATCATTGCCTTCTGCATTGCCATGAACATATCAAGTGTGATGTTTTGAGTGTTGACAATGAAAATGTCAAAATGTGGTACAAAAAAGCGGATTACCATTCCAGTGCAAAAAACTGCAGTTTTGTTAACGAGTCGTATTACCAGAACGTTCTGACATGTTTTAGGTCAAGTAACCGCAGCTACCTTGCATTGACATGACGTATGACATGATCATTTGAAAAAAGTGGTATTCTATGTCCTGAACTGTGCTTGACAAAAAGAATCATTTGACATTTGATGCGAAATTGCCTGAACATGACAAGTGACAATGAATCATTGCCTTCTGCATTGCATGAACATATCAAGTGTGATGTTTTGAGTGTTGACAATGAAAATGTCAAAATGTGGTACAAAAAAGCCGGATTACCATTCCAGTGCAAAAACATGCAGTTTTGTAACGAGTCGTATTACCAGAACGTTCTGACATGTTTTAGGTCAGTAACCGCAGCTACCTTGCATTGACATGACGTATGACATGATCATTTGAAAAAGTGGTATTCTATGTCCTGAACTGTGCTTGACAAAAAGAATCATTTGACATTTGATGCGAAATTGCCTGAACATGACAAGTGACAATGAATCATTGCCTTCTGCATTGCATGAACATATCAAGTGTGATGTTTTGAGTGTTGACAATGAAATGTCAAAATGTGGTACAAAAGCCGGATTACCATTCCAGTGCAAAAACATGCAGTTTTGTTAACGAAGTCGTATTACCAGAACGTTTCTGACATGTTTTAGGTCAGTAACCGCAGCTACCTTGCATTGACATGACGTATGACATTGATCATTTGAAAAGTGGTATTCTATGTCCTGATCTGTGCTTGACAAAAAGAATCATTTGACATTTGATGCGAAATTGCCTGAACATGACAAGTGACAATGAATCATTGCCTTCTGCATTGCATGAACATATCAAGTGTGATGTTTTGAGTGTTGACCAATGAAAATGTCAAAATGTGGTACAAAAAGCCGGATTACCATTCCAGTGCAAAAACATGCAGTTTTGTTAACGAGTCGTATTACCAGAACGTTCTGACATGTTTTAGGTCAGTAAACCGCAGCTACCTTGCATTGACATGACGTATGACATGATCATTTGAAAAAGGGTATTCTATGTCCTGAACTGTGCTTGACAAAAAGAATCATTTGACATTTGATGCGAAATTGCCTGAACATGACAAGTGACAATGAATCATTGCCTTCTGCATTGCATGAACATATCAAGTGTGATGTTTTGAGTGTTGACAATGAAAATGTCAAAATGTGGTACAAAAAAGCCGGATTACCATTCCAGTGCCAAAAACATGCAGTTTTGTTAACGAGTCGTATTACCAGAACATTCTGACATGTTTTAGATCAGTAACCGCAGCTACCTTGCATTGACATGACGTATGACATGATCATTTGAAAAAGTGGTATTCTATGTCCTGAACTGTGGTTGACAAAAAGAATCATTTGACACTTGGATGCGAAATTGCCTGAACATGACAAGTGACAATGAATCATTGCCTTCTGCATTGCATGAACATATCAAGTGTGATGTTTTGAGTGTTGACAATGAAAATGTCAAAATGTGGTACAAAAAGCCGGATTACCATTCCAGTGCAAAAACATGCAGTTTTGTTAACGAGTCGTATTACCAGAACGTTCTGACATGTTTTAGGTCAGTAACCGCAGCTACCTTGCATTGACATGACGTATGACATGATCATTTGAAAAAGTGGTATTCTATGTCCTGAACTGTGCTTGACAAAAGAATCATTTGATATTTGATGCGAAATTGCCTGAACATGACAAGTGACAATGAATCATTGCCTTCTGCATTGCATGAACATATCAAGTGTGATGTTTTGAGTGTTGACAATGAAAATGTCAAAATGTGGTACAAAAAGCCGGATTACCATTCCAGTGCAAAAACATGCAGTTTTGTTAACGAGTCGTATTACCAGGGGTGGTGGTAGCGTAGTGGTTAAGGAACCTGCCTAGTGTGTAAGTAGCCTGGAAAGTTTTGGGTTCGAATGCCGGCTGCCACCGTTGTGCCCTTGAGCAAGGCACTTAACCCTAAGTTACTCTAGGGGAGACTGGCCCGGAACAATTGATAGTTGATGAGTTGTAAGTCGCTTTGGATAAAAGCGTCTGCTAAATGCATAAATGTAAATTTAATGTACCAGAACATTCTGACATGTTTTAGGTCAGTAACCGCAGCTACCTTGCATTGACATGACGAATGACATGATCATTTGAAAAAGTGGTATTCTATGTCCTGAACTGTGCTTGACAAAAAGAATCATTTGACATTTGATGCGAAATTGCTGAACATGACAAGTGACAATGAATCATTGCCTTCTGCATTGCATGAACATATCAAGTGTGATGTTTTGAGTGTTGGACAATGAAAATGTCAAAATGTGGTACAAAAAGCCGGATTACCATTCCAGTGCAAAAACATGCAGTTTTGTTAACGAGTCGTATTACCAGGGGTGGTGGTAGCGTAGTGGTTAAGGAACCTGCCTAGTGTGTAATTAGCCTGGAAAGTTTGGGTTCGAATCCCGGCTGCCACCGTTGTGCCCTTGAGCAAGGCACTTAACCCTAAGTTACTCTAGGGAGACTGGCCCGGAACAATTGATAGTTGATGAGTTGTAAGTCGCTTTGGATAAAAGCGTCTGCTAAATGCATAAATGTAAATGTAATGTACCAGAACATTCTGACATGTTTTAGGTCAGTAACCGCAGCTACCTTGCATTGACATGACGAATGACATGATCATTTGAAAAGTGGTATTCTATGTCCTGAACTGTGCTTGACAAAAAGAATCATTTGACATTTGATGCGAAATTGCCTGAACATGACAAGTGACAATGAATCATTGCCTTCTGCATTGCATGAACATATCAAGTGTGATGTTTTGAGTGTTGACAATGAAAATGTCAAAATGTGGTACAAAAAGCCGGATTACCATTCCAGTGCAAAAACATGCAGTTTTGTTAACGAGTCGTATTACCAGAACGTTCTGACATGTTTTAGGTCAGATCGGAAGCTACCTTGCATTGACATGACGTATGACATGATCATTGAAAAAGTGGTATTCTATGTCCTGAACTGTGCTTGACAAAAGAATCATTTGACATTTGATGCGAAATTGCCTGAACATGACAAGTGACAATGAATCATTGCCTTCTGCATTGCATGAACATATCAAGTGTGATGTTTTGAGTTGACAATGAAAATGTCAAAATGTGGTACAAAAAGCCGGATTACCATTCCAGTGCAAAAACATGCAGTTTTGTTAACGAGTCGTATTACCAGAACGTTCTGACATGTTTTAGGTCAGTAACCGCAGCTACCTTGCATTGACATGACGTATGACATGATCATTTGAAAAAGTGGTATTCTATGTCCTGAACTGTGCTTGACAAAAAAGAATCATTTGACATTTGATGCGAAATTGCCTGAACATGACAAGTGACAATGAATCATTGCCTTCTGCATTGCATGAACATATCAAGTGTGATGTTTTGAGTGTTGACAATGAAAATGTCAAAATGTGGTACAAAAAGCCGGATTACCATTCCAGTGCAAAAACATGCAGTTTTGTTAACGAGTCGTATTACCAGAACGTTCTGACATGTTTTAGGTCAGTAACCGCAGCTACCTTGCATTGACATGACGTATGACATGATCATTTGAAAAAGTGGTATTCTATGTCCTGAACTGTGCTTGACAAAAAAGAATCATTTGACATTTGATGCGAAATTGCCTGAACATGACAAGTGACATGATCATTGCCTCTGCATGCTGAACATATCAAGTGTGATGTTTTGAGTTTTGACAATGAAAATGTCAAAATGTGGTACAAAAAGCCGGATTACCATTCCAGTGCAAAAACATGCAGTTTTTGTTAACGAGTCGTATTACCAGAACGTTCTGACATGTTTAGGTCAGTAACCGCAGCTACCTTGCATTGACATGACGTATGACATGATCATTTGAAAAAGTGGTATTCTATGTCCTGAACTGTGCTTGACAAAAAGAATCATTTGACATTTGATGCGAAATTGCCTGAACATGACAAGTGACAATGAATCATTGCCTTCTGCATTGCATGAACATATCAAGTGTGATGTTTTGAGTGTTGACAATGAAAATGTCAAAATGTGGTACAAAAAGCCGGATTACCATTCCAGTGCAAAAACATGCAGTTTTGTTAACGAGTCGTATTACCAGAACGTTCTGACATTTTAGGTCAGTAACCGCAGCTACCTTGCATTGACATGACGTATGACATGATCATTTGAAAAGTGGTATTCTATGTCCCTGAACTGTGCTTGACAAAAAGAATCATTTGACATTTGATGCGAAATTGCCTGAACATGACAAGTGACAATGAATCATTGCCTTCTGCATTGCATGAACATATCAAGTGTGATGTTTTGAGTGTTGACAATGAAAATGTCAAAATGTGGTACAAAAGCCGGATTACATTCCAGTGCAAAAACATGCAGTTTTGTTAACGAGTCGTATTACCAGAACGTTCTGACATGTTTTAGGTCAGTAACCGCAGCTACCTTGCATTGACATGACGTATGACATGATCATTTGAAAAAGTGGTATTCTATGTCCTGAACTGTGCTTGACAAAAAGAATCATTTAACATTTGATGCGAAATTGCCTGAACATGACAAGTGCAATGAATCATTGCCTTCTGCATTGCATGAACATATCAAGTGTGATGTTTTGAGTGTTTGACAATGAAAATGTCAAAATGTGGTACAAAAAGCCGGATTACCATTCCAGTGCAAAAACATGCAGTTTTGTT
>PYXC01002018.1:0-15765 GCA_015244755.2 Tenualosa ilisha
AACAGTGGGCACACCTTTTAATCAGTTTTTTTTTTAATTTTATTATTTTTTCTGTTGAATCAAGGCATACAGACAGTATAGCTCAAGGTTACATTTCACATGCATATGCAAACCTCTATCAAATTTTAATCAATTGAATCTTTGAATCAATTACTTTAGCATAAACACAATTATCCTGGGAGAGCAGAGTTTACACACATCTGTACTTCCTTTTTGAGCCACCCTCCCTACACAGTTGACCCATCAAAGCATCTTTTATTTGGTCCTCAACTTGAAGTATCATGCATGCTTCTTCAATGATATGTTGGAGGGCCTGCTCTTTCCTGTCTGTGGTGAGCTCACTCCTCCTCTCTCTATCCTCCTTTCTAGCTCTAATGTTTACTTCTAGTGGGCGTCTGTCTTCACTCCTCAGCACAGTAATCTCCACCCCTTCTTTCAGCCCAGGCAGCCACCACCCATTTTCTGGTAATCTCCCTTTCTCTTCTATCCCACTACGCGTCCCAATCACTAATTTCTCCGCTGACCGGGATTCCCCTATTTGCTGGCTTCTCCTTCTTATAGGTGGGCCAGTTGACAGGGTGAGTCTCCCCCACTGTCTCAGACTTTTTATATCTCTCTCAATTACTTCCTCAAACACTTCTTCTATTTCTTCATTAGCCAGACTTCCCTTTATTCTTTCTTTTAATTCTTCTAACCTTGTCTCCACTATTGCTTCAAAGCACACTAATTTCTTCTCTAGATCATGCTCCTCATCTCCTTTTTCTCTGTCACTCTCAATGTCACTTTCTACACTCTCAGGCTTATTCCTTAATAAGAGTGAGTTTTCCACTGGCTCCTCTGCTTCAGGCTCCTGCTCTCCTTCACTTGCTATTGGGGAAATATATCCTACTCCTTCTTGTTCAAACTCACTATCACTATCCCAGCAGTTGTTAATAGCTTCCTGTCTTTCTTCAATCTCTCCTTTGCCCTGCTCTTTTTCCTCCACAGAGGGTTGTCTCAAGCTCATCTAACATACGGGCGTCCCCGTAGACAGACAAAGAAAAACATATAACATACACTTAGTTTTTCGTTCAATCTCCACACAGGGTATTACCACACCATTCATAACAAGCCTTTTCTTAATATATATATATACACATTTCTTCCTGCTCTGCTAACACATTCACACACACATTTTTTCTCATGCACAGCCATTAAACTTACACGCCGGGCGAGACCTCGTCTCAAGCCAATACTTTAAATATTACACGGGGCGAGACCGCGTCTCCAACCCCCAGGCGAGACCTTGTCTCAAGCCTCTCTCTTTTTTTTTTTTCTAGGGTTATAGGGTTATGTATGGATAGTATAGACGAGGAGCCTCGCAAAGTAGAGGTTTGACCACGGAGTGCACAAGTTCTCTGTGCCTCTTACTGCCTTTGCAGTACTGTTCACTCGAACTTTCTGCTGAGTTTCTGCACAGCTAGCTACAGAATGGATATAAGTATAGAAAATATAGAAACGTTATTTTGTTTCCGATGCACGTCTGAAAATCTACCTTAATTATGCATGAACTCTTTGTCCACCATCTCTTTCCAAAAGTTATACATCTCTATAGCTATTTCAACTCTTTTCTTACAATGTTAATTCCGTTTACTGCTTACAGTGATGTATGCTACTATGTATGCTACTGTTGTGAACATGTTGTGGGCATTACAAGAACAGCCCGGTACGCTACAGCAACTTTTGCTCGATGACCTACAGAAAGCCTTTTTGTAGTCAGCGAAGTTGCTGTTAGTATTGAAAATGCAACACTCTGTTAAACGTTTCGTTTTGTTTGAAGGTTTTCCCAGTTTCCCTGAACTGCTGCACGAGAAAGTTACAACCAACTTTTTCTTGTATTGGTTTTATTTTCCTAACCACAATACATTTTTAATTCAGATTAATTAAAATTCAGGGTCATGTGTCTGTAAGTTTATTCCCCACCTTTGATTGGTGATCTGAACCCTCTTCATGGAAATTTCAAAAGATCTTCATGAATACGTTAATTGTCTACAACAAGTCTTTATTTATAAACATAGCAGCACCACTAATTAACACCTGGTGTTTTGTTTTACATCTCTATCATGTTACTTTATTTCCTGTTTGTACCGCTAGGTGGTGTCAGTCTCCCCTGCAATCTGAAGCAGACACATTAAAGGGTCCCACCATTTTTTGCCTCCAAATAAGTCCAGCTCTGAATCGGAGAGAAGAGAAATGAGAAAAGGATATCATCAGGCTGAACAAACATCTGCTCTCTTTCACACACCTAACGCCTGTCAGGTGCAACAAGCAATCTCAGTACAACTGTCTACTCTTTGTCCCTTTGTAAACCACCGCTGATGCCTCAGACATTGCACCTTCTGAAAAGATAGCAGCCTCTTGAAGACTACAGTAAGATCCTTTATATATGCATCGGTTTCACCTAACATTTGCACTGCAGAGGGAAACACCAAATTTGAAGAAACCTCTCTGCCAGTGTTTTTTTGCTACATGTTTTCAGTCTTTGGAAGTGCGTGTGTGTGTGTGTGTGTGTGTGTGTGTGTGTGTGACAAATTCTAAACCGAAGACACAGACTGAAAAAAAATATATGTTAATAAAATGATTGTCACAAATACTCTGTACATAGGCTATTGTTTGTTTATTGAAACACAGAGAAGTCGACCCTGCTTTCTGCAGGTGGTTAATTTGTCAAGTGGGAAGTCCTAGAACGCAGAGGATGGGTGGAGGGGAGGGGGGAGCTGCTGTCTTTCGTTGAGACACAATGTCCTTTGTCTAAAGATCACACACACAAATAAATAAATTGTAAAATTCAGACTTAGTTATGACATGTAAAACTTGTTTGTTTAGCTATTATTAGAAAATATGGTCTATACAGTGCTGTTTGAAACTGTGAAACCTTTGGAGTTATATTTTTTGGCATTAATGGTTCATAAAATGTGATCATTTCATCCAAGTCACTGGTATGGACAGACAATATGCTGAGTCTGAGCATAAAAGTAAAGTTCACATTTCACATCTAGAAAAAATTAATAATAGATTTACAATGCCTGAATATGTTGATAGTCCACAGTGGTACAAGCAGAAAGTTTTGTGGAATGAGAAAACAATGAACAGTATACCATTGAAAGTGCACATGATGTGAAGTATGAATGTTATCAATGAAGACAAAACCTATGTCTCACATGTATGAAGCTCAAATCAGTTTTTTTTTTTTAATTTTACTATTTTTTCTGTTGAATCAAGGCATACAGACAGTATAGCTCAAGGTTACATTTCACATGCATATGCAAACCTCTATCAAATTTTAATCAATTGAATCTTTGAATCAATTACTTTAGCATAAACACAATTATCCTGGGAGAGCAGAGTTTACACACATCTGTACTTCCTTTTTGAGCCACCCTCCCTACACAGTTGACCCATCAAAGCATCTTTTATTTGGTCCTCAACTTGAAGTATCATGCATGCTTCTTCAATGATACGTTGGAGGGCCTGCTTTTTCCTGTCTGTGGTAAGCTCACTCCTCCTTTGTCTATCCTCCTTTTTAGCTCTAATGTTTACTTCTAGTGGGGTTCTGTCTTCACTCCTCAGCACAGTAATCTCCACCCCTTCTTTCAGCCCAGGCAGCCACCACCCATTTTCTGGTAATCTCCCTTTCTCTTCTATCCCACTACGCGTCCCAATCACTAATTTCTCCGCTGACCGGGATTCCCGTATTTGCTGGCTTCTCCTTCTTATAGGTGGGCCAGTTGACAGGGTGTCTGAGACTTTTTATATCTCTCTCAATTACTTCCTCAAACACTTCTTCTATTTCTTCATTAGCCAGACTTCCCTTTATTCTTTCTTTTAATTCTTCTAACCTTGTCTCCACTATTGCTTCAAAGCACACTAATTTCTTCTCTATATCATGCTCCTCATCTCCTTTTTCTCTGTCACTCTCAATGTCACTTTCTACACACTCAGGCTTATTCCTTAATAAGAGTGAGTTTTCCACTCGCTCCTCTGCTTCAGGCTCCTGCTCTCCTTCACTTTCTATTGGGGAAATATATCCTACTCCTTCTTGTTCAAACTCACTATCACTATCCCAGCAGTTGTTAATAGCTTCCTGTCTTTCTTCAATCTCTCCTTTGCCCTGCTCTTTTTCCTCCACAGAGGGTTGTCTCAAGCTCATCTAACATACGGGCGTCCCCGTAGACAGACAAAGAATAGAATAGAATAGAATAATACAATGAATGTATATATATATATACACATTCCTTCTTGCTCTGCTAACACATTCACACACACATTTTTTCTCATGCACAGCCGTTAAACTTACACACCGGGCGAGACCTTGTCTCAAGCCAATACTTTAAATATTACACGGGGCGAGACCGCGTCTCCAACCCTCAGGCAAGACCTTGTCTCAAGCCTCTCTCTTTTTTTTCTATTTAACACTGCACGGGGCGAGACCGCGTCTCCAACCCCTTAAATACTACACAGGGCGAGACCGCGTCTCAAGCCCTCAGGTGAGACCTCGTCTCAAACCTTTCACTATTCAGGGTGAGACCGCGTCTCCAACCCCCAGGCTGTCCCTGTATTAAAGTGTATCTCTTGAACTGTTCAAGGCCTCTTGCTATCCTTGTCCTCTGCTTGAATTACCCAAGTCCCTACTCTCTCTCTGCCTGAACTGCTTCGGCCTTCTGGGTTACCATTAACATGTTACAAACCACCCTTCTTTCATATGTTAGTATAAGCATTACACTCTTAAGTTAATATTGTATATACTAAAACAAACCTCCTTTTTTTATGATAATAATCTCCACACTCTCTGTGTATCTGCATCTAAAGTACAGAGTGCTATGTCGGAGCACGTAATGGAGTCTGTGCAGCAGCTGACAAAATGGTTGAATAGACCTTTCTCACAGAAACCGGAAATACGCAATCGCAGGGTATGCAGACTTCCTGTCTAATGTAAACAAAGCAGAAAGCCGGGTTAATTGAAAATGGAGAGTCTACGCAACTTCTCTCACTGGTTTGCCAAAGATGACTTTTGCCGACGTGACAAGAATCGTGGAGGAAAACTCCGTCACAAGGAGGAACAAACTGGACAAAGGATATACATTTTTCCACGAAGAGTTTGTCCATAACTTTCAATGTAAGTAACGTAGTTAACGTTAGCGAGCAATCAGGCTAACAAATTATTAGTGTGTCCACTTAGACCTAGGGCTAGGGTTATGTATGGATAGTATAGAGGACATGCACAACTTTATTAAAGCAATATAACAGTCGTGGTCGGGCTGTTACAAACAATATGACATTCACTGTCTGTCTTTGGTCCAAGTTGAACGTCTTGTGTGTAGCAGCTTGCGACAGTGCTATGTCGGAGCACGTAATGGAGTCTGTGCAGCTGCTGACAAAATGGTTGAATAGACCTTTCTCACAGAAACCGGAAATACGCAATCGCAGGGTATGCAGCCTTCCTGTCTAATGTAAACAAAGCAGAAAGCCGGGTTAATTTAAAATGGAGAGTCTACGCAACTCCTCTCACTGGTTTGCCGACGTGACAAGAATCGTGGAGGAAAACTCCGTCACAAGGAGGAACAAACTGGACAAAGGATATAATTTTTTCCACGAAGAGTTTGTCCATAACTTTCAATGTAAGTAACGTAGTTAACGTTAGCGAGCAATCAGGCTAACAAATTATTAGTGTGTCCATTTAGACCTAGGGCTAGGGTTATGTATGGATAGTATAGAGGACATGCACAACTTTATTAAAGCAATATAACAGTCGTGGTCGGGCTGTTACAAACAATATGACATTCACTGTCTGTCTTTGGTTCAAGTTGAACGTCTTGTGTGTAGCAGCTTGCGACAGTGCTATGTCGGAGCACGTAATGGAGTCTGTGCAGCTGCTGACAAAATGGTTGAATAGACCTTTCTCACAGAAACCGGAAATACGCAATCGCAGGGTATGCAGCCTTCCTGTCTAATGTAAACAAAGCAGAAAGCCGGGTTAATTTAAAATGGAGAGTCTACGCAACTTCTCTCACTGGTTTGCCGACGTGACAAGAATCGTGGAGGAAAACTCCGTCACAAGGAGGAACAAACTGGACAAAGGATATAATTTTTTCCACGAAGAGTTTGTCCATAACTTTCAATGTAAGTAACGTAGTTAACGTTAGCGAGCAATCAGGCTAACAAATTATTAGTGTGTCCACTTAGACCTAGGGCTATAGGGTCATGTATGGATAGTATAGAGGACATGCACAACTTTATTAAAGCAATATAACAGTCGTGGTCGGGCTGTTACAAACAATATGACATTCACTGTCTGTCTTTGGTCCAAGTGAACGTCTTGTGTGTAGCAGCTTGCGACAGTGCTATGTCGGAGCACGTAATGGAGTCTGTGCAGCTGCTGACAAAATGGTTGAATAGACCTTTCTCACAGAAACCGGAAATACGCAATCGCAGGGTATGCAGCCTTCCTGTCTAATGTAAACAAAGCAGAAAGCCGGGTTAATTTAAAATGGAGAGTCTACGCAACTCCTCTCACTGGTTTGCCGACGTGACAAGAATCGTGGAGGAAAACTCCGTCACAAGGAGGAACAAACTGGACAAAGGATATAATTTTTTCCACGAAGAGTTTGTCCATAACTTTCAATGTAAGTAACGTAGTTAACGTTAGCGAGCAATCAGGCTAACAAATTATTAGTGTGTCCATTTAGACCTAGGGCTAGGGTTATGTATGGATAGTATAGAGGACATGCACAACTTTATTAAAGCAATATAACAGTCGTGGTCGGGCTGTTACAAACAATATGACATTCACTGTCTGTCTTTGGTCCAAGTTGAACGTCTTGTGTGTAGCAGCTTGCGACAGTGCTATGTCGGAGCACGTAATGGAGTCTGTGCAGCTGCTGACAAAATGGTTGAATAGACCTTTCTCACAGAAACCGGAAATACGCAATCGCAGGGTATGCAGCCTTCCTGTCTAATGTAAACAAAGCAGAAAGCCGGGTTAATTTAAAATGGAGAGTCTACGCAACTCCTCTCACTGGTTTGCCGACGTGACAAGAATCGTGGAGGAAAACTCCGTCACAAGGAGGAACAAACTGGACAAAGGATATAATTTTTTCCACGAAGAGTTTGTCCATAACTTTCAATGTAAGTAACGTAGTTAACGTTAGCGAGCAATCAGGCTAACAAATTATTAGTGTGTCCATTTAGACCTAGGGCTAGGGTTATGTATGGATAGTATAGAGGACATGCACAACTTTATTAAAGCAATATAACAGTCGTGGTCGGGCTGTTACAAACAATATGACATTCACTGTCTGTCTTTGGTCCAAGTTGAACGTCTTGTGTGTAGCAGCTTGCGACAGTGCTATGTCGGAGCACGTAATGGAGTCTGTGCAGCTGCTGACAAAATGGTTGAATAGACCTTTCTCACAGAAACCGGAAATACGCAATCGCAGGGTATGCAGCCTTCCTGTCTAATGTAAACAAAGCAGAAAGCCGGGTTAATTTAAAATGGAGAGTCTACGCAACTTCTCTCACTGGTTTGCCGACGTGACAAGAATCGTGGAGGAAAACTCCGTCACAAGGAGGAACAAACTGGACAAAGGATATAATTTTTTCCACGAAGAGTTTGTCCATAACTTTCAATGTAAGTAACGTAGTTAACGTTAGCGAGCAATCAGGCTAACAAATTATTAGTGTGTCCACTTAGACCTAGGGCTATAGGGTCATGTATGGATAGTATAGAGGACATGCACAACTTTATTAAAGCGATATAACAGTCGTGGTCGGGCTGTTACAAACAATATGACATTCACTGTCTGTCTTTGGTCCAAGTGAACGTCTTGTGTGTAGCAGCTTGCGACAGTGCTATGTCGGAGCACGTAATGGAGTCTGTGCAGCTGCTGACAAAATGGTTGAATAGACCTTTCTCACAGAAACCGGAAATACGCAATCGCAGGGTATGCAGCCTTCCTGTCTAATGTAAACAAAGCAGAAAGCCGGGTTAATTTAAAATGGAGAGTCTACGCAACTTCTCTCACTGGTTTGCCGACGTGACAAGAATCGTGGAGGAAAACTCCGTCACAAGGAGGAACAAACTGGACAAAGGATACAATTTTTTCCACGAAGAGTTTGTCCATAACTTTCAATGTAAGTCACGTAGCTAACTTTAGCGAGCAATCAGGCTAACAAATTATTAGTGTGTCCACTTAGACCTAGGGCTAGGGTTATGTATGGATAGCATAGAGGACATGCACAACTTTATTAAAGCAATATAACAGTCGTGGTCGGGCTGTTACAAACAATATGACATCCATTTTCTGTCTTTGGTCCAAGTGAACGTCTTGTGTGTAGCAGCTTGCAACAGTAGGCTAATGCTAACGTTAGCCGAATGCTATCATCATCAGCTAACATTTTTATTTTCCTCTGGCGATGTCTGTGTTTATGTTCGTGTGTTTCCTTGTCATAGTATCAAATGTAGTAGACGGGCAGGTTTTTTGTGAGGGCCAGACGCTACCCGTCTCAGAGGGAAAATGAGGAGCCTCACAAAGTAGAGGTTTGACCACGGAGTGCACAGGTTCTCTGTGTCTCTTACTGCCGTTGCAGTACTGTTCACTCGAACTTTCTGCTGAGTTTCTGCACAGCTAGCTACAGAATGGATATAAGTATAGAAAATATATAAACGTTATTTTATTTCCGATGCACGTCTGAAAATCTACCTTAATTATGCACGAACTCTTTGTCCACCATCTCATTCCATAAGTTATACATCTCTATAGCTATTTCAAGTCTTTCCTTGCACTGTTACTTCCGTTTACTGCTTACAGTGATGTATGCTACTATGTATGCTACTGTTGTGAACATGTCGTGGGCATTACAAGAACAGCCCGGTACGCTACAGCAACTTTTGCTCGATGACCTACAGAAAGCCTTTTTGTAGTCAGCGAAGTTGCTGTTAGTATTGAAAATGCAACACTCTGTTAAACGTTTCGTTTTGTTTGAAGGTTTTCCCAGTTTCCCTGAACTGCTGCACGAGAAAGTTACAACCCACTTTTTCTTGTATTGGTTTTATTTTCCTAACCACAATACATTTTTAATTCAGATTAATTAAAATTCAGGGTCATGTGTCTGTAAGTTTATTCCCCACCTTTGATTGGTGATCTGAACCCTCTTCATGGAAATTTCAAAAGATCTTCATGAATACGTTAATTGTCTACAACAAGTCTTTATTTATAAACATAGCAGCACCACTAATTAACACCTGGTGTTTTGTTTTACATCTCTATCATGTTACTTTATTTCCTATTTGTACCACTAGGTGGTGTCAGTCTCCCCTGCAATCTGAAGCAGACACATTAAAGGGTCCCACCATTTTTGCCTCCAAATAACTCCAGCTCTGAATCGGAAAGAAGAGAAATGAGAAAAGGATATCATCAGGCTGAACAAACATCTGCTGTCTTTCACACACCTAACGCCTGTCAGGTGCAACAAGCAATCTCAGTACAACTGTCTACTCTTTGTCCCTTTGTAAACCACCGCTGATGCCTCAGACATTGCACCTTCTGAAAAGATAGCAGCCTCTTGAAGACTACAGTAAGATCCTTTATATATGCATCGGTTTCACCTAACATTTGCACTGCAGAGGGAAACACCAAATTTGAAGAAACCTCTCTGCCAGTGTTTTTTTGCTACATGTTTTCAGTCTTTGGAAGTGCGTGTGTGTGTGTGTGACAAATTCTAAACCGAAGACACAGACTGAAAAAAAATATATGTTAATAAAATGATTGTCACAAATACTCTGTACATAGGCTATTGTTTGTTTATTGAAACACAGAGAAGTCGACCCTGCTTTCTGCAGGTGGTTAATTTGTCAAGTGGGAAGTCCTAGAACGCAGAGGATGGGTGGAGGGGAGGGGGGAGCTGCTGTCTTTCGTTGAGACACAATGTCCTTTGTCTAAATATCACACACACAAATAAATAAATTGTAAAATTCAGACTTAGTTATGACATGTAAAACTTGTTTGTTTAGCTATTATTAGAAAATATGGTCTATACAGTGCTGTTTGAAACTGTGAAACCTTTGGAGTTATATTTTTTGGCATTAATGGTTCATAAAATGTGATCATTTCATCCAAGTCACTGGTATGGACAGACAATATGCTGAGTCTGAGCATAAAAGTAAAGTTCACATTTCACATCTAGAAAAAATAATAATAGATTTACAATGCCTGAATATGTTGATAGTCCACAGTGGTACAAGCAGAAAGTTTTGTGGAATGAGAAAACAATGAACAGTATGCCATTGAAAGTGCACATGATGTGAAGTATGAATGTTATCAATGAAGACAAAACCTATGTCTCACATGTATGAAGCTCATGTGAGGTTTTACGACCAATTAATGCAGATAACCAGGTAATTCCAAAGGCAAGGGTTCACATAGATACTCCTCTTCAGGGACCTTACTCACCTCTTCATCGAGGTTATCCAGTACGTCTTCCATCACTGGACCAAATGCTCCCTTCCTTGCCCGGTAGAGCTTTGATAGGCGTTTGACATATTTGTCAAGTGATGCACAGAAAGTTACCAGGAGGTCCTTGCCTGTGATTCGATGGAATTCTTCAGATACCTGAAAACAATGATCATAATAACTTCATAACCTTTTCCCACCCATTTCACTGACAAAATGTGTCAATGACCCTGAGTGATATTTCCATTACTTTTGTCTAAAAGCAAGTAGACAGAATCATCAAATTCTGTAGCCAATTAAAATCATAAACCAATATGTTGTCCATCTTTAGCCTAAACCTTAATTGAAGTTCAAATTTATGACTTCCAGGCCTGGAGAATAGGTGTGTTTAATTCCAAGACTTTTCCAAGTTTTCCACAATCGTAGTCAACAGAATAACAATTTAAATACAATTAAAATCATAAAGCCTTACCTCGTCCAGTGAAAACAGCGCAGGCCATCTCTCCTGGACCTCTGACACCATAAGCTGCATCTCCACAATTTCCTTACGTCGTAGGGAAAGGGTCAGCCCCATCTTCTGCCTCATCTCGGTCGTGTTCCTTTTCTTTTTTTTCTTTTTTTTTGAATTTTTCCACAAGAGCGAGCCGCTCCTCTTCAAGTGAATAATCGTCATGGTGTTCTGGGTAGTCTGGGACGTAATTGACTTCTCCCCGTTTGGGCTTTCTGAGAGTGAATGGGCCATCTTTTCCATCTCCTTATCACCTTTTCCTGTTCACATCTACCTCATTGCAGCCTGCATCACACAGTTTTGCCCTGTAGTTGCCGATCTTGTACCTGAGACTCATAAGCCATGCATCACAGCCTGTTGCCCTGTCTTTGTCTCTTAGGTATGGATTCTTCAGAACCACAGCAGATGCAACTGATGTAACTTCATCTTTGGCTGAGTAGCCTCCCCTGAGGTCAAAATGGCCTGTGCAACTTTATCCAAAATTTCAGTTTTCATAGTTCTGCTCACCTCAAGAGCCTTCTTTGCGTTTGAATAGACCTCGTTTCCCTTACATAATTTTAGCTCAACATCATAGGAGAGCTTTGGCATTGGGAATGGAGAGGGCCACTTAATGTCCTGTTGTGGTATCTTAAATCCAATAATAAAAGGAAGCAAGCGCAATGTCCAATTCTCATGTCCATTACCGCAAACGCTTCTTTTTTCAAAGCTTGCCGAAATTTTGTGTTGTTTGCTTACTTTGTCTGTGTATCTGTAGGGAAATGACTTTATGCAGTCATTTGGTGAATCAAATGTAATGAGACCCTTTGTTATCAGATTTTTCAAACACACAGACAATTCCACAGGAATGATTAATACACTGGGTCTGCCACCCTATGAACTTATTTTCCTTGTAATACTTCCCCCATCTTGGAAAGACTTGTAGACGTCAGGCAAAGGGTCTTGATCAAATACAATTTTGTCTAAAAAACTCTGCCTGTCTAAATAAAACCTCAAGTATCTTACTAACCTATACGTAAACAAAATTAATTTTTATCAGCAGGGTTATAAAGATATTCCGTGGGTTGCATAGAAAGAAACAGAGAAGACATTTTGTGCTTAAGTATCTCATTATCCACATTTTCCTCAAACTCTTCAACCTCATCTGCACTCACATTATCCTGTGATGACCCTTCAAAATCAACTTGTTCATCATTTGCCTCAAGTGCTGCTTCTTATTTTAGTTCGATAGTCTTCAAGTGAGCAATTTCTATGATTTCGACTTCTATGGGAAGTAAACGTCGGACGAATGTTAGTTTTAAAGGTGCATCTACCAATGGGAAATTGCACATTGTTTCCTGATTCTGTAAATGGTGTCCAAGATGCTTCCAAAAAGTCTTTTCATTTACATTTACATTTACATTTAGCAGACAAAAGAGGATAACATTCAAGCTACAACACAATGAAAGAACTAACAAGGAGTGCATATTGTTAACATAGAATCTGCACTATTTTAAGTTGAAAGTGCAATAGTGTAACACAGAGTAGAGAAATTAAATTATTAAGTGCATTCTCAAAATTTACGCCAGGAGATATTCTTGGAAGAGCTGAGTCTTCACGTGTTTCTTGAAGGTAGAGAGGGTATCAGTTGATCTGGTAGCACTTGGGAGGTCATTCCACCAGCGCGGAACCAGATATGAGAAGATTCTGGATTGACCTGCACAAGGTGTTGGCCGTGCAAGAAAATGTTCCTTAGAGGAGCGTAGCGGTCGTCGGGTGACATAGGGCTTCAGAAGAGTATTCAAGTAGATGGGAGCAGAGCCATCATTCACCCTGTAGGCCACCATAAGTGCCTTGAATTTAATGCGAGCAGCCAAGGGCAACCAGTGAAGTTCAATGAACAGAGGTGTGACATGTGCCCTTTTTGGCTGGTTCAAGACCAGACGTGCAGCTGCATTCTGGATCATCTGTAGTGGTCTCACCGCACAGGCTGGTAGGCCTGATAGGAGGACATTGCAGTAGTCAAGACGAGAGATAACCAGGGTCTGAACCAGGAGCTGGGTTGCATGTTGGGTTAGGTACGGCCTGATCTTCCTTGTGTTGAATAGGGAAAAACGGCACGACCGAGCCACAGAGGCAACGTGATCTGCAAAGGTCAGTTGGTCATCGATCATGACACCTAGGTTTCTTGCCACTTTGGTGAGAGAAACAGACAGGGAGTCGATCTTGATACCGATGTCGTGATGTATGGCTTGTTTGGCTGGGAGGACCAGCAGTTCAGTTTTGGAGAGATTTAGTTGGCGGTGATGTCCTTTCATCCATGCAGATATATCAGAGAGACATCACTGCAGGTCTCTAAAGTCACATAGTTCACACTGAAATATTGAACTTGGTGTATTTGCTGTCTCTCTGCGTGATCTTGAAAGGTGTGATCTTAGTGCATCGGGTGTTTTGAACACACAAATGCACGCTGTGTAAATGCACGGCCAGTGAGCACCCCGTGACGAAGGCGACAATTGTTTAGTAGCAACTCTTCAGAAGAACTATCAAACTTGCAGAATTTGCAATGCATACAACTGAAACACAGAAACACAAGACAAATTCTTAAGACACTATTTCAATAATATATACATTACCAACATATAATATTTGTTACCATGACATATGAACTTTCAATGTGAAAAAAATATATATTTGTTGACATTATAAACAAACATGGAAACGATCAACATTTTTTTAACTGATATATTCCTTATAGTATTTATTAAGACTGAAGCCTATGACAACTGAACAATGGCAAGTTTGTTAGGCACACTATACTATCCAGTTTTCCACACCATCACAGCTCTAACTATCGACAAAGTTCATACTCCACGCCCGATGCACCAATGTCTTCGTTAAACTGTTGAGGAAGGCTTCTCACAGCCCTCGTCAATGTCCCATTAACGTAAACGGTACTGCAGGCCGGCGGGCAGACATGCATGCACGCAGGAACACATCATTCACCAAGTTTAACATGAAACTAACGTCAGCTAGCGACTAAGCTTTTTTTTTTACACTTGAAAATCCGAGTCTCTCCATGCTGCTGTCAGTGCCTTTAATTCGGCTAGCTGTGCTGAACATGGTTGCTCGCATTGGCTCACTCAGAATTGTTTCAAACTGGGGTGCCTTCGACTGTATTACACTATACCCTGCATGTGTCTTATTATCATAGTTATGGCTGGATCCATCCACAAAGTAAATCACTCCTTCCTTTAATGACTCACTCTCCAAGTTGAAAGCAATTAGTTTTGTAGTAATAATTGCAGACTGGTGGCAGACTCCAGAACTTCAGGATACAGGTTTATTCGTTACAATGGCGCATCAAGGGAGACATAAGAGTTTCAGCCCGAAAGCATCCACCATTAAATCTGACTTAAACAATGAAAGTGTTCTACTTAAATACACTTAACTGATGGGAGTTGCATACAGTAAGCATACAGTTGAAGTACAATAGAGTGAAAGGTGATTGGTTCTTTACCTGGCGCCATCGTGTCTGATGGCCCAAGGACCCACCTACGGCAATTAGCATTATGAAGTGGCTATCCAGTTGTATGTAGACACCAAGATTCAGAAATATTACTTATGGATTGTCCTGACCAGTCATACACTTTGACTATTGTACTCCTTGTACTGAGACAATAAAGAAGATACCAAACATGAATATATTCACATTTCATAACATACAGATCCGAAATCTATCTGAGGCAAGTTTGTCTTTGCAGTGTAACATGAACAAAAGGTTCTCCTCAGCCACAGGGGTACCAGCAGTTAATTTACATTGATCACCAGGGGAGGATGATCCCTATTGTTTCATTGCCATGCCAAATGGTGGCGGCTTCCTGGCCGTCTGAGGCAGAATACACTTCTAAAATTATTGCTATCAAAGTCTTCCCTAAGCTTAGAAAACTCCAGTGAGTCGGCTTCACACTCGTGTGGCGCTCCGTCGCACTCTGGGGGAACACAGTCTGCTGGGTTGCCTGCCATGTCACATACCCTGATTGTTACATCTGGGCAATATGTGAGACTGTAATGGCGAAGCTGTCTCTGTGGGGTAAAACAAAACTTTCCCTGTTCTGCCAATTGAACTACTGCATGACTTGTGTAGATGACCACTGGCCATCCCATCGTAATTGCTGATGCCTTCACATATGCAGAATATACTGCCTCCAATCCCTGGATTTATATTTATTAATTTCTTTTATTGTCTTACTCTATCTTTTCTTATGTGATTCTATTGAGTCCCCTCAATTACTGTTATTTCCTAGCTGCTATTCCCTTGATCCAATTTCTGATCTACTCCCCCAGAGACAGTTATCACTAGTCCCACAATAAAGACTATGCTTGCTATTATCCAACCAACTATTAGACAGTGAAATATAAACTTTGGAATGGATCCGCCATATAGATTCACCGTCTTATTTTACTCTCTATCCATAGTCTTCTTGTTCAAATTCCCACCTTAGATAATTCAGCACCCCTCTTGGGGTTCTATATTTTATTTCAAAATCAGTTCCCTTTTCTATGTCTGTCACCTGTACCCAAAATTTCTTCTTGCACTATTGCACTATTTCTATCTTTCTCTTCTTTTCTGGAATTACTACTTCCACCTTTGTTATTTATTTATTTATTTATTTATTCATTTAAATTTTTTAATCACTCATATACTTAGTTTATTTCCTTAATCTGTTTTATTATAATCCTCTATTCCTTTCTCCTATCTTGCTTTCCTCTAACCAGACTTCCTGCTCTATT
>PYXC01002019.1:0-75000 GCA_015244755.2 Tenualosa ilisha
TACTGCCCACATTATTCACGTTTGTTGTACATTTGCAGTACTTTGTGTATTTGCAGTGTCTTTGTAGTGTTTCATTGGTGTTTTTGGTGTTAATGTGGGCCTGTGATTTGTCTGTCTTGGGAGTTCCGGTCGGTGTGTGTGTGCGTGCATGCGTGTCCGTGTTTGTGTCTTTCTTCTCAGCTCTGGTGGAACTCCGTGGCATAGTGGTTCCTGCGTGTCTACCACTACTGCAGTGCATAGGCCAACAAAGTTAAGTAGCTCTAGCCTAATTTACCAGTAGAAGTCAGTTATTGCTAGTGCGCAAGCAGCATATTGGTGATTAATCCTTTCTCTTTCTTTGTTGGACAGGAGCAGTTGGGCCTCCACGGGTGTGCAATCCATGGTTTCTGATTTCTCTATTATAGTTGCACTGGGTGTTTAATTCCTGCTGTGCCTGTGTGTGTGCTCTGCGTGTGTACCTTGGACTCCCCCCCCACTCCATTGTCTTCTCATCTGTGGTAAGCCCTTTGACCTGTCTCTTATTTAGTGTGGTCCTAGATTGCTGCAGTGTCACGGTGTTCCACTTGTGGCTGAGGATAACAGTGTGTTATTTTTATTGTGTTTTATGGGTGTGCCCATTATTGTTTTAAGGTGTCTATTAATAAAATATTGTATTTTTTTCTAATCACGTCTCTGTCTGTGTTTGCAAACCTGTGTATCAGTTTGATCTTTTGGTCAGGTGGTTAATTAGTTCCTTGTGAGAAGACTCCCTAGGTGGCGTAGTCAGCTACTTAATTGTTACCTTGCCCTCCTGCCACATTTGTTTTTATAATCATTGTGCTTTTATTATCACTCCAATCACTCCAATCCTGTTGTGTCTGTAATAATAGTGTGCAAACAATTACTCAAAGCATGCAGTGCTTCTCCACAGATGTTTATTGATATGTGTTCAACACATTACATAGTTGTCAAAAGAAACCAGTGGTCACCAAAGGAAACAAACAATGAGAAAGATGTTGCTTAACTGACATAAATACAAGAGTGTCATCACCTCTCCTCTAAGTGTCCATTTTTTTCTCCTACGGAGAATGATTGTAGCTTTGGTTTCTACTTGCACTGCATCTTATGGGTGGAGGGAGAATGGAAGCTCAACTTCCAGCTTTCCATCGCTTACTTTCAGGTAAGCATTATCCACACCCTGGGGCAGGATGGCAGCAACATGGGTGAGAATCTTATCCACCACAGAAATGACGAACTCCAGAGCATGCTTGATGGTGTCGTTAACCTCCTGCACATGCAGCAGGGAGTCTACGTGCTCTGTTACGGTCTTCAGCACTGTGAGATAATAGTGGTAGAGGGTGTTGATGTACAGGGAGACGGTGTTCAGAATGTCAGAGTGCAAGCTGTCGACAAAGCCCTGGGCCTTCTCAACGACATCATGGAGGGTCTGGCCAACCTTCTCCAGGATGTGGTCAAGGCTCTCCAGATTCTTCACCATCTCCACAACATGGGTCAGGATGGCCTTCACCTGGTCCAGAATCTGAGCTCCAGTCAGAACCACACCAGAGGGCATGGTCACCTGGATGGAGCTGATGGTGTCAACAATTGGTGTGATGTAGGCCTGCAGGTTATCAGTGATCACCTGAAGAAGCTGCTCAAGGACTGCACCAACATTGGTTGTGATCTTGTGCATGATCTCAGGCAGAGTAACCTTCCCCAGTGTTGGCAGATCAATATGGGTTTCCCTCAGGAATTTGACAGCAGCATCAAGCAGGTTCTGAACGGTCTTCTGGTACTGAACAACAACATCCCTGAAGAGGATGGACAGCTGGCTCATCTCTGGGGCATGGCTCTTGGCAGCGTTGTAGGCCTCAGTGACCACACTCACAAGGGTGTTCTTCACATTCTCAAGGATGCTCACAATGCTGTGCTTCTCCAAGAAGTTGATCAGGGTGGAGGTGATAGCAGGAACTCTCTCCTCCAGACCAGTGAGGATGTCCTTGGGGGCATCCAGGTTGTAGGCTGCCTGCAGGCGCAGCTTGTCACCATCCTTGGCAGCAGCTCTGATGGTCAGAATCTCCACATCGCTCTCAGGGGCGGACTGTGTGAAGCAAAGAAAATGTCAAAAGTATGATATTATCAAAATGTATGCATTAGTTTGTACAGAATACATTGTGCCTTTTAAAGTGGACATTATAGAATTATACTTACAGCATAGCGGCTGTACAGTCTGGCATACAGCTGGGATGGAATCCTGCCCTGGATCTGAAGTCCAAGGAATCCAGTGGATGGAGTAGAGATGGAAGCACTAGCACCATCCTTGCGGGCAGCATAGCGGAAGTTCACATCAGTGAAGGTGGGGCTGCTGATGTCCACATTCAGGGAGTGACGGAAGGCACTGAAAGTAATAAATAGAAATAAAAAGTTAAATGCTGAAGTTGAGTTGTGCTACTTCTTATAAACAACAGTGTTTTGGAATGTTTTTTCATATTTACCCATCATCAGACATGGCTGCAGTCAAAATGTTCTGAATATCAACAGTCAACTCAGCATGAGTGAGGACAGCCTTTCCGGTCAGGCTCAGGGCACTGCTCTCCACAGAGGATGCAATGGAGCCTTTGGTTGGAAAAACAAAAAAACAAGTGCATTTAATAAATGAGTATTAAAATGTGCTTTTTCATAATTTCATAATTAAGTCACTTTAGCGATATGGCTATAGGAAAATGACAGCGGTTTTAATACTCACTGTCAAAATCGTAGACCAAGAACTCAATGGGGGATGTTGCAGAGATCTTGAAGGCAATCTTGGCAGTGGGGATTTCAGCCTCTACTTCAGCTGCAGCAGTGGTGGTGTACACAGGGGTTGCAATCTTGGCATTGATAGCAGCCTTCTGTTTTCCAGCAGTCAGCTCAAGAACAGTCTTGTCATAGATGCTGAATTCACCCAAGGTGCTTGGCTGGGCAAGGTCAACTTCCACTTCGGCAGCCAGAGAGCTCAGGGGAGAAAGGTCAATGTTGGCCTTGGCAGAGTGCTTTCCCTTGGTGTTCAGGGCAGCCACATTGATTTCGTTGTTGGAGTCAACTTTCACTGTGGCGTACACACGGCTCAGACCTGCCTCAAGAGCAACATCTTCATCAAGATGAAGCTCAACCTTGAGGTCTCTGTAGCTGATGTGTGCATTGCCATTGCTCTTCATATGTGAGCGCAGACCATTCTCGTTCAGGTAGGCATTAGCAGTGTTGTCCAGAGCTCCCTTAACAAGGCCAGTGTCCAGGATGGTACCGTCAATGTGTCCCTTTGTGGATGACTCCACAGAAAGGAAGTAGAGACCAGCCTCAAGTTTCAGGCTGTTCTCAGCATCTCCAGAACCAACAGCCTTGATGACTGGGACATTCAAGGTGTATGTGATCTTGAAGTTTGAGGTGGCCTGGGGGTGTCCCTTGCTCTCAGCTGTCAGCTGGTGGTTGGCCTCAGCAGTGAGGATGGGCAGGTTCACCTTTGCAACAGTTGTGGAAGTAAGGGAAGCCTCCAGCTCCTCATTGTTCAGGTTCAGAGTGCTGTCATGGGTGGCCTCAACATGAGAATTCTCCACAGACAGGGCTGTTGCCAGTTTCACTCCTCTCTTGGTGGTAAGACTACTGGTTCCATCAATCTTGGCCTTCAGACCCTCAAAGACAGATGCAGAGATGGCACCAATGCGGATCACAACATCATCCTCAGCAGACACCTCAGCATTGACATTCAGGTTGATGATGGAAGACTTGAAAGAAGCCTCTGTGGCTAGGCTGCCAATGGCAGGAATGTGAATAAGGCCCAGATCCATAAGGGGTGCAAACCTGCTCTTCTTGTACACAATCTTGGCATCCACATCAATTGCCTGCTCAGTGGAGGTCAGAAGGTGTTTCAGGCCAGTGTGCTCATACAGATTGATGTCACTGATGGCTGGAGTCCTGAAATCAATGATTGGCACAGCAAACTCGGGAATGCTAATGGGCACTGTCAGGAAGTCAAGGTTGGCTTCAACATCAACAGCAGCGAAGACTCCGGTTTCGGCATCATTGTTCTCAACAGTGAAGTTGTAGCCAATCTTGTATTGGTTTAGCTTGACAAGGGCCATGGTGTTAATGTGCTGATGGTTGAAATTCAAGGTGAGAGAGTAGTCATTCTGGAGGTCAAGTTTAGCTGAGAGTGTGTCAGCCAGGCTTGCCTTGGCATTGCCCTTGTTCTGGAAGTCGAACACAACCTCAACAGGCCTGATCATAGCATGGATGGAGTTGGACAGGGTTCCACTGAGATCACCAGCAAGCTCAGTGTCATGATTGGCCTTAATTTCAACCTTCAGGTCACCCAGGTTAACCTTTCCAGAGGCAGTCAGCAGGCTGTTCTTGATGATAGGAGACTCAGCCTCAATGCGGGCATCAAAGTTCAGGTAAACAGCATCACCATCAGCATTCAACACCTGCTTCATCTTGAGAGTAGCACTGTTGAGGTCACCAGTGTATGTCATCTTAGCATTGCTAAGGTCCATAGTGTAGTGCAGGTCGGTCTTGAGTGTTGCCTCATCAGAGTAGCCAGGCAGGGCAAACTTGGCAGTTCCATCATGGCCAATGGTGAAAGTGATGGTCTGACCTTCCAGACGAGCAGCTGCCTTCTGAGCCAGAGAGGTTTCACTGGTGTATGAGATCAGGGCTACATTGATCTGGTGGTGGTAGGTTGTGTCAAGAGTCAGGGACAGACCATCAATGACGGCATTGTTGATAAGCTCAGCATTGAGAGGAGATGTGGTGATCTTCACAGTGGTCTTGGCAGTGCCCTGGGGTGGGAGGGACACTGATGCCTCATGGTCCACAGCAAGGATAGAAGATGTGAACTTCAGGGTCTCTGCAATAGTGATGCTGCTCATTTCAGGCAACTTCACACGAGCACTGGAGACCAGGTTGCAGTTCAGTCCCTCAAACACGGAAGAGGATCCTTGGGCAGTCAGAGCGGCTGTGTACTGGGGAGTTGTCTCACTCTCTGGAGCATACTGGAATTCAGCAGCAGACTGCAGGTTGTACATAGGAGTGTTCACCTTGAGTTCACCATAGAGCTTTCCAAAAGCTGGCACCATCAGCTCAGTGGGAAGGTGAGGGAGCTTAATTTCAGGGATGGTCAGAGGAATGTCAACCAGATGCTCAGGGCTGACCTTGGGGATGGCTGGAAGAGAGATCTCTGGAAGTGTGATCTCTGGCAGTGAAATAGCAGACAAGTCAGGCAGGTAATTCACAGCAAGCTCTCCAAAGAAGGCATCTACATTCACAAAGGTGATCTCATAGTTGACAATGAAGTTAATGAGCTCCATAATCTTCTCCTTGATAGCATCATAAGTAATGGTCATGGCTGGTACAGTATGGAAGCCCAGAATGGTGAACTCAGGCAGGTCAATCTGTGTTGGGAGGCTATCCTGAAGGTTGGCCAGGCTGATCTTGAAGGAAGGCAGAACCAGGTCAGTGAGTGGGACAGTGATTGAGGGGAACTCAATCTCAGCTGTCTTCAGTCCAGTTGCAACTCCTTCAATGAGTTGTTTAAGCTGGCCTACAATTTCTTGATCAGCAACAAACTTCTGGACTGCATCAACCACTCCACCAAAGGTTTCAATGACGACATCCATAACCTTGGTGTAAAGGTCACTGGCAACCTGCAGGTAATGTTCAATTGCACCTCTGAGGTCAATTTCTGGGAGTTTGGTCACCAGTGCCGTGATGTCATTCAGAATGACAGTGTCGATCATGTCCTTCAGAGATTTGATTGCATCAGCAACCTTTACGGCCCTGAGTTCTTCCAAAACACCACTCAGTGTGGATAGAGCATAGTTAACGAATTCTCTGAGTGCCTCAACCTTCTGTGGAACCTCAAGAGAAGCAATGATTGTGTTCAGCTCACCAGTGTAAACAGCAATTTTCTCATTAGCATAATCTACAAAGGTATTGTAGTCGAAAGCCTTAACTCTCTGCACAAAAGCATCAAGGTGTTCATTCAGGTGCTCAATTGCCTGCTTGATCTCGGTGGCCTTAAGGTAATTGATAGCATCTTCCAGTGTCTGTGTGACAGGGATGTGGATGGTCTTCAGGGTGTTAGCAACAACCTGCACAGTCTCGTCAATTTTGAATTTCTGGATGAGCTCAACAACCTTCTCCAGGATTGCTTCAATTTTCTTGTCAAGTTCGTATTTAACAAGAGCAGTCTTCACATTGGCATACACAGCATTCAGCTTACCAATGATGTCCAATTCTGTCACTAGAGATTTCACTGTGTCCACAAGCTTGTTAATCTGCTCTGTTGGTATGTGTGCTACCAGCTGGCCAGTCAGACCTTCAATGTCAATGGAGAGGATCAGGCTCCTCAGGTCCTCAACAAACTTAGTCAAGCTAAAGCTGGAAATCATTTGTTTCAATTCAGCAACTCTTTCCTCAATTTTGGCTTTGATGGCATACTGGGCATCCAGGTCATGCAAGAGAGCAATGCTACTGTCCTTCAGTTTCATGAGATCAATTTGCTTGATCAGATCTTCAATAGCTTCAATGACTGCAAGAAGCATGGCACTAACATCATATTCTTCATTCAGGGCATTGAGCTCCATAGTCAGCCTCTTGACAACAGTCTCAGACAGGATTCCACTGGCAATCAGCTCTCTGGTCAGTTTGAAAGTGTCGTTGACACGGGCAGCCAGATCAGTCAGGAGCTTCTCAAGGGCAGCCTTCAGGTTTGTCAGAGTTGCCTCCAGATCTTCAAGGGTGATGGCATACTCTCTGGAAAGGGAAAGCAGGTCCTGCTTGAGCTGGATTGCTCTTCCTTCAACATTCAAATCCTTCACAAAGTCGCTGATGTGCTGGGGGATGCTCTCCAACTTGGCATCAAGGTTCTCCCAGGTGATGATAGTCTGCAGGGACTTAGCAATGCTCACAATGAAAATTTTCACATCTTCAAGGACACTCTCAACAAAAGGCAGGTGGATGATATGGCTGGAAGTGCTCTTGTCATACTTCAGGTATCCAGAGACAGCAAATTCCTGGTTGTCACTGCTGGCTGTGTTGAGCAGACTGGTCAGGATTGTTCCTGCCACTTCTACTCCAAGCCTCTCAGGGTGGTTGTAAATGCTCACCTCCTCGTTGATGGCATGGTTGTTGAATTTGGTCTTCAGTGTCACATGAGCCCTCTGGTCAGAAGGAGTCAGGAGGGTTTCAATCTTGTTGTCGAGTCCAGTCTCAATGGAAACACCATTGTCAAGGTTCTGGGAGGTAGAGATTCTGCACTCATGAGAGTGTGCGAATGCCAGTGGCTCTGCCTTCATGAGGAACTTGGTGTAGACTTGAGCAGTGTGCTTACCATACATGGTCACATCAGCATCAGCATTAGCAATGGCATCAATATTGAAGCTGAAGGGAACAGCTGTGGCACGGGTGGTGGTGTCAAAACGGAGGGGCTGAGAGTTGAAACGGGCATCATTGTTGATTCTAACAGTGAGTCCGGCAACCTCAACCTCAGTGTTCTGGCTGAGGTGAGAGCCCAGAAGCTTACCAGTTGTGCTGCACTTGGCATTGGCAATCAGGTCAGCATACTTTATCTCATAAGTGTGCTTCAGCTCCTCTTCACCATAGGCTGCCTTCAGGCTTCCAGTTAGATCAGCCTTGTAGGGCTCTGCCTTAAGTTGAGCCTCATTCACCAAGTTGGCATGCAGGACCTTCAGGTCATTGTTGATGTTCAAAGATGCAGTGTAGTCATGTACATCCAAGACAATGGAGTGAGTGTAGGAGGTTCCCTCAGTTACAAATGCCTCACCATTGGTGTTAAAAGCAATCGAAGAGTGTGTGCCAGACAGGGACATGGTATTAGCAATCTTCAAGTCGGCAAATTCACCCTTGATGTCCATGTTGAGAGCACCCTTGGATGCATCCAGGGAAGCGCTAAAGGTATTCTCCAGCTTCAGTGGGCTCTGCAGGGATGTGGCTCCATTGGCTGACAGACCATCCTTGTTCAGGTTCAAAGAGGCTTTGTGAGTTGCAGTGTTTCCAACAAGCTTAGCATCAGCATCGCTGTTCACAGCCAGGCCATTAACATCCAAGACAGCAGTTACAAGGGCATGGATGCGATCCTCAGCATGATCAGCGCTTGTTTCCACCTTGATGTTGACGGCTCCTGCACCAGCGGAGGCTTCAGCCACATTCTGAATCTTCAGGCCAAGGGCATCTGCTTTGGTATCAGACTTCACAGCAAGAGTAGAATCCTTGATGGTGACTTCAGCATGGTGCTTTAGAGTGTCATCAAAAGCAGCGGTGTTGGATGTGGCAGCCAGCTCACCATTAGCAAAGGTTGCAGCAAATGTGTTCTGGGCTTTGACGAGGGTGGAATCAATCTTCATAGAGGAGTCAATCTTGGCCTCTGGCTTGAATGGGAAGACTGCAATTACCTGAGAGATGGTGGCATCACCATAAATAGGGCCAGCCTTCAGGGATCCATGCAGGTTTCCATTTCCAGAGATCTCCTCTGTGTTTAGACCAGCATCACCATTATACTCAAGAGACACCTGGACACCAAGAGGGCTGGTTGCCTCGATCTTGCTGTTAGACTTCAGGTTAAACTTGTCAGAAATGGTTGCTACCTCCACAACACTAACACTGGCATCAATGAGCTTGTGATTCACATGTGTCTTCACTTCAGCCTTCAGGGAATCCCCTTGTGTACCAGCAAGCAGTGCAGATGCTAGATAAAGTGAACATATTGCAATATTTTTAAATCAATATGATATGAGTACAGTTTAAAATGTCATGCCAGAATGGCCTATCACTCCTAACAAAGATGTACATAATAAAGTAAAATTGATGAGAAAAGAATACACATAATTATTACAAGCAGTTAATATACCACCTAAATTTACCTTCAGCCTTGATGCAGAAAATATCTACAGGGCAGCTACCAGTGACTGCCACATTAGCAGAATAGCTGGGGTGGTCAACTGGATCTCTACCAGCAGAAACATCAGCCTCAAGGTTGTAGAAGTTGCTGTGCACCTTGGCAGACACTTCAGCCTTTCCAAGGACAGGCACAGACATGGACACCTGCTCAGGAACAAACACCTCAGGGAGAGGAATGTCAATGGAGGCAACCTCTAGGCCCAGCTGGGGTACAGCCAAATGAGGAGTGGTCAGGGCAGCAGGGAAGTTCAAGTCTCCAGAGGATTTTCCACCAAGAGGCAGAGGAATAGCGATGGTGTAGTAGTGCTTGCCAAAGTGGTACTTGGCATCAGCCTCACTGTAAACAAGCGAAATGGTACAGTATAATATAAATATGTGTAAATAATTAAATAAGGTATTTTGTCTAAAATTGTTAATTGCTATAGTAAAATTGTGACAAATGTTCTCTGTCTTTATTTACCCAATATTCAGCATTCTAATAGCATGGCTTATTATTCATGTATTTTAGCTTCCTTTAGTCTAGATTAACAATATGTAAAAGGGAAAGTGACCAGTAGTCATCCACATAAATGTAGTTGCATTACTTACGCATTCAGGTACAGTCTCTCGGGCAAAGAAATCTCAGGCAGAGAAGGAAGCCTCACATTCTGCACATAGGGAAGCTCAGCCTCCAGCTTCTCCAGGTAGGCATTGGTGGTCTGTCCAAAAAAGATTGGGCCAAAATGTATTAATGTGAATGTGTTGCAAAACTCCAATCTCTTTACTCTCAAGTACTCTTAAGTGTTGATATTATTTAGACAGCACTGTAATAGTTATGTAGCTATTATTCATACCTCAACAGATTTAGCAAGGACATCACGGAAGGTCATGCCAGACTGTCCAACCTGGGCATCAAGAAGACCGTTCACAGAGGCCTTGACAGCATCAGTGTTGGGGATGATGTTCTGGATCTCAGAGCTCACATCAGACTTAATCTCAGCTTCCAGTTTGTCAGCATCTAAATCAATATGTGAATAATAGCAAATTACATGTTAGTTTTATGGCAACAACAATAAAAAAAAATCTGGGAGAAGACAGTAGAGCAGCAAAATATTAATTAAAGCATTTTACCACTTACCATATTTTAGAGTGATCTTCTGGGCAGAGGAAGTCTCTGGCAGCTTAACATCAGTTTCAAACTCCAGGGTCAGACCCTCAGTACGGTGGAGGTGTGCAGAGACCTTAGCATCAGCCTTCAGTACAGGCACAAGGAGCTGAAGGTCCACAGTGGCATCCTTCATTCCCTCAATCCTGCAAGAAACAGCCATGGCAGTTATCTTGGAAAACAATTACACAAGATATTTTCTGTATTCAGATAAAAATAGTATTTTCCATACTTGGCCAGGGCAACGAGAGAGGCCTGAGGAATGTTCTTGTTGACGAGGTCAATCTGGGCAGAGTGGGTGGCCTTGCCCTTCGTGTTGGGGTCAACAGAGCCAAGCCTGAGTCCAACCTCCAGATCATAATCAGGGATCTGCAGATCAGCTTCAACTGTGTACTTCTGCCTGTTGAACTTCACAGTTGCTGTGGCCTCAGCTGCAGCTCCTGTGGTGGCAGGTGACAGTAAAGACAAAGTGCATTCTAATTTAACCTGTTGTCATTTGGTAACTGTACATTGATACAATCGTGTTTTATGAGTTGTTTTTAATGATGTTTTATACAAATGTTTTTTTTACCCTCAGCCTTCAGGGTCAGTGTCAGTTTGTCTGTCTTGTCCTCATAGGAATGATCAAGGTTGGCAACATATTCTGAGACCTCACCAGTTGGGTGAAGCTCAATGGCAAGCCTAAAAGAAAAGGCAAATGTCTTCTCAGTCTCTTTGAAACATTTCAAACAGGAGCTGTTAACAGAGGTGCTACTTTCAAGTGCTTTTAAAGTGTTGTTCCTCCATGATTTGCTTACTTGCTGTCTCCAGTGAATGGGAAGTAGGGAGACTCAGCAGTGTGCATAGCATCAGAGTACTGCAGAGCTGTGCAGTATTTCATGCCAGCGAAGACTGGAGTGCATTCTGTCACATCAACTCTGTCTCCTGTGGATGGGATGGTCTTGATCTGAGCACCGTGCACAGAGACCAGGGAATTGCTATTGTGAGAGACAAAATAAAGTTAAAAGATTTACTTGTTTGTCTTTCAGCTCTGAAACAATAGATTTCATATTCGTATTCATATGCATTCTTGTTTCATATTTATTCTTCAATAGGATGATGCAAAGAGCCAGACACATACGTGAAGCTGACAAGCTTGGCAGGGTTCTGAGGAGCAGGGATGGTCAGTTTGATGTTGTTGTGGGACACAGAGACCTTGGCATGTACGCCACTCTCGTGGTAAATGTTGGTGTGCATCTCCAGACCAGACTGGACAAAGTCAGGGAAATGGGCTCCAACCTCAGTCACAAACTCAATGCCAGCGGATGGCATGAAGGCCACCTCACTCTGTGGATGAGGGCAGGAAGATTTGGGAGTTTTACATGTTGTTACATCATAGTTATTTTGAACTCTTTCACACCATGCAACTAGCTTTCTTACCATGTCAGCATTAAGGTGCACTCTTCCCTTGATTCCAGGGGTGAAGGTACCAGAGAGGGCAACCCTCAGGGGAACACCAGGGCCAGTTGGCAGGTAGAACTCATTGTCCATGAAAATGTAGTGGGCAAACAGCTCGTTGTCAGCACTGGTCAGCAGTCCCTTGATGAACTACAAAGCATTCATAAAAATAAGTGAGCTACCTATGGTTGTAGTTGATATTCCTTTGAGTTAGCAAGGATATGAGTTAATTTAATCATTTTGGCTCTGTACTCACATCAGTGGGGAACATTTTCAGGAGGTTGTCAATCATCAGGACAGCAGAGTGGGCCAACTCTTCCATATCCTTGGTCTTAAGGTAACCAAGCTCCATACCCAGCAGTCTCAGGTAGACCATGGCCTCAGGGGCATCCTGAGCAGACAGGTCCCTGAACAGTTTGTTGACATTGCGGCTAAGCTCTCTCAGGAGATTCTGGGAAGACTACAGAGAGACAGGAAATCATGGTCAGTTTCTTATTTTTTCTGTTTCATTACTTATTGAAAAACTGTCATCTATGAGCTCAGTACCTGTCTCTTCTTCCTGTCATTCCTCAGGGATGGAAGCATGTTCCTCAGAGTCTGACCGAATTGGCTAGGCATCTTGTCAGCAGCATAGTAGATGGTCTTCATCACGGTGTCAGGGAAGAATCCATTGACACCAAACAGGGCCTCAACAGTTGGCTCAAGTCCCTTGCCCTCCATGCCAACCTAATGGGTAAATGCATGATAAAGTGGAGTAAACAATTATGAAATACAGATATAAACCTTCAGGCTTTCAGGCAGGTGCTTTTTTTCATTCATACCTCAATCATGTCTATATCATAGCCAAAGGCATTCAGGGTCATCTCCAGCATAACTTCCTTGGGGAGGTAGCTAGCTCCCTCAAAGATCATGTTTCCCTCCAGGGATCCAATCTTGTAGTTGCGGGAGAATTTGGTTGGGTCCATGACATTTCCGACTTCATTGCCCTGAAGAGCATCAAGGATCTTCTGCCTCAGCCTATGCAGAAAATAATAAAAAAAAAACACATTTGTTCAGACAGGGGGCAAGAGTTCAATTTACTTGTAAGTTTGAAACAATTTAAACAGAAGTTGGAAGTTTTTTACTGTAACATACTCCTGGGTCTCAGGTGCAGTGGAGCGCAGGATGTTTGTAACGTGAGAGATCACAAAGCTCTTGGCCTGCTGGTTCTCCTCAATTGGCAGGGCAGCAGCCAGCTGAGAGAGCTCAGAGGGCTGGGGGTCCTTCATCAGAACCAGGTAGGCAGCAACACGTTTCTGCAGTGGGGCAGCACCGTCCAGAAGAACCTGCATGAGCACCTGTCTGCCCTGTAAAGCACACAAGAGATGTTAGCAATGCTCAAAATATATAATTGTCACTGAGTGGTAAAACACAAGAATACTCTTGGTTACCTCCTCTGGCAGAGTGGTCTGTCTGTAGGCCTGGATGGCAGCCAGCTGAACCTCTGGGGTAGCAGCAGGCTGGTTCACGCACTGGATGACAGCAGATTTTAGGGCAGGGCTGGCAGCTCCCATAGCAGCAGCCATGTTACCAATAACCTGTGTGACAAAATGGCCCATAATCACCAAAACTTAACATCACATAGAGTAAAGAATTATTGTTGATGGTGTGCTAGGACTGGTTGCATTTTACTGCAACACACCTTCAGGGACATGAAAATGTGTTCCTGGTCACCAGTGCAATCTCCAATCTGCTCCAAGGCAAAGTTGGCAACAGCCTCAATCTCAGGGGTGACCTTGCCCTCAGCCTGGTACAGTCTGTGGATAAACAGAGTGTACATTCATCATTTCTGAATCTTCAGGCTTATAATTGCTTTTTAAAGGCAACCTTGAACAGGTGTCCTACCTTCTGACAGCATTGCTGGCACCATAGAAGATGGGCTTGCTCTGCTTGAATTTGGCCATTTCCAGCATGTCATGGACGAGCTGGCGAGAGGGGTTGGGCAGCAGACCCATGGCATAGACGGTGGCATCAATCTCCATGGAAGAGCTGTCGAAGGTCCTAAGGATCTGCATGATGGCACTGCTGCACTCGGGGGTGCCGCACTGGAACAGAGCCTGGTAGGTCAGGGAGCGAGAGATTTCCAGGGCCTCAGGCACGCCAGCAGCCAGGGTCTCTGCAGACATCTTGCGGATCATGCTCACAATCCTGTGGGCCAGGTGGGCTCTCTTGTGTCCATCGGTGGTCTTGGACAGGCCAGCCAGTTCCCTCAGGAGAGCAAGAGCGGCATCCTTGCCCTGAATGGGGCTCTTGTCCACGCTGGCATGGGGGGTCAGTGTCTGCTCATTGGCCAGAACTAGAAATTAAGTAGGCAGAATGAGTGAGAATATGTTTGTAATTCTTCAAGATAAAGACAAATGACAGGCTTAATTTACGTGCACTCATTAGTGGACATCCATATGTCTGAAAAAATATCTTACTGGGGTCGAAGACTCTCTCGTTGTACTCAGAGACTGCAAGGAGGGTGGCCTTCTGCTTGCTGACATTGGTAACTCCATGTTTGCCCCTGTAGAAATGATAACCATTAAATCACAGCCAAAGCAGGACAGCCTTCATCATCAGACATCAGTCAATTCATGGCTAAGTGTCAGACGTACTTGTGGGAGAAAGGCACCAAGATGTGGTTCTCAAGGCATTCACCAAAGACTGGGTGGTGCTCTCCATTGTCAAACTTGTAGTTGCAAGTCTGGGTGCTTCTGATCAGCTGGGCAAGAGGGTAGTGCTAGGAAGGAGAGACAAGGTCTTTGTGAAAAACTATTGTATTGTATATGCCTGTGACTGGATTATTAATTTTGTGCCTATGTGCACATTTATGTGTTGTGGAATTGTGAAGAATCAACTGTAGTGTCTTACCATGCCGGTGATGAGGGCCAGGGGGCTGACATGGTCGCTGACAGGCCTGAAGTGGTCACACCTGGACAGGTCACGAGTGAGGGTGACATCTGTTGCAATGTCCTCTCTGGCATTCACAGTGTAGTCAGTCTTGCACAATCCGTAGATGGTGGGCTGGATGATTAACAATGAGACAGAAAAGTTGGTGTCTTTTCTCCAGTTACATCTACAACTATTTTGTTTATTGTTTTGTTAATTCTTCTAATTTTATTATTCTTAGTTCTATAAAGGTTATTAGCGATACCAATCTACCACTGTCAACATCTCAATAGAATCACACTCATAAATAAACTGGTCTTTTCCAGAAGTTTGTTTTATCTACATACCATCCTCTTGTTCCTCTCCTCCTCCAGAACAGGCACGGCAAAGCCAGAGATCATTCCCCTCTTGATGTTGAGGATGTTGATGGGCTCATCGTCCTCAGGGAACAGCTTGATGATGTTGTCCCCTTCAACAGTGACCTTAAGAGGGTTCCTAGGAAGGGAATTTCAGAGGCCATGTCACTCATGCTTTTTTTTTTCGTGTTTCTTAAATTTTTTATGTGGTTAGTCTGCATCTGATGGGTTCTTTGAGGGTTGAAAAGTGCTGAAGTGTTTGAAAATTTGACTGTGAAATTTTGGAGGAATGCTTACTTCTCCATGGCAGCCTTGAAGGCATCAGCAGTGGCTGCTGGGGAGAAGACTGGGTTGCCAGCTTCATCGAAGTCAGTGACCTCGCTGAGTGTGCACTCAGTGGTACGCACAATGTACTGGCAGGGGCCGGGAACCTCAATCTCAACCTGTAGGCCAAAAGACATTTGCCTTTTTATTTCTTTTTGAAAGGTAATTAAAACAATGTAAGTTTGTTTTTGTAATATCACAGAAATACAAAACAATTTTCAAAAGGTAAAGGAGAAAAATACTGTGCTGTGTCATACCTTGCAGCTTCCCTTGGGACCGTTGACAGCTCCATTAAGAAAGTTCAGGGACTCGGCTTCATACAGGAATTCATACTTGTGGAAGGGCTTGTACCTCTTGGCCACTAGGGGGGGATGAGAGAATTCAGATGCTGTGCCGGGTTGTCATATGTTTACATTTTTATAATACAGCCTATGTAAATATTCATTTGTTTTTTTAAATTATGTACAACTATTTTTCAAAAGCAATGAAATAGCAATATGTTATTTTTATGAGTTATTTTGTTGTGTTGAGATGAAAGGTGTAAATGGAAACTTACTCAAGCATGGTGCATCGTCAGCATCTTAAAAGAACAAAATAAAATAATTTAATGCATTTTTAAAATTACTCCATCAATAGTAAGGAATTAGAAAAATGAAAATACAAAATAATACTCAAATAAGACAACAGCATAATGAATACTAGTATTATAACTACAGGTACTCTTTGGAAAACTCACATTTTCTTACAGTAAATGTGCAAAAGTTGTTTTTTTTTTTTCCTTGCAAATACATTTGAAAATTATTAAAATGAGATTTCTCAGAAAGAAAAAAATAAAAACTTTATAGGAATTATAACAGAATCCTGTTTTTTCCAAGAAACTACCAAGTGTCCGTTTTATGTTTATCTGCCAGTGTTATATTTAATTTGTTTCAAAAATTAGCTAAAATTCACAGTGCAGAAGTATATCCACAGGAGCTGAAGAGAAGATTAGGTGAGTTACTTACGTGCCAACACAATGGCGCAGAGGAGAAGCGCGAGGCAGAGCTTTGTGTCCCCCATGATGGGTTCGCTGAAGCTCTCTCCTTTGGGTGAGCGAGTACTCAAACGAGACTGATTTCCCTCTGGCAGAGCTCCTCTTTTATACCCCCAAGGGAGACCAAGGGGAGTGGCCAGAATTACAGAAATGACTGCTTTTACTCCAAAGTCCGGGTGATCTGCTCGAGTGGCAGGACAAAGGCAACTTGGTAAATTTCATAAGGGTTCAGAGTTCCAGATAACCAGATAGCAGAGACTGTACTCTTAAGTGTATTTAGTCATTTTGTGTGCTGATAGCTTTACACTGACATTGGACCACTGCTCTCACACATACTCATTTATTTTACTTTTATTATTTTTTTGCCAGTAATTATCTGATAGCTGGGGCAATATAAGGGAATACAGAATACAGTTCTCCACTGACCACATTGATAGATTTCTCATTGATATAATATTTCCTATTTAGCACATTCACCCTTGATCATAGCTTTGGTGGTTAGTGCAAAAGGTTGCCCTTTGTGGAAAGGCATCAACAATTATTTTTGCTCTCTCAGACACATTTTTTTATCAATAGATATCTTTAAACTAATGTGTTTAACAACAAAAACAGTCAAACAAAAAAAATAATACTGGAGTTTTACTTCTGAAGTAAGAGTAAAGAGTAAAGTAAGAGATTACTGTAATTGTAAGAGCCTGTTTTTTTTTTTTTTTTTTTTTACTTTTTTACATTGTCCATGCATTGGGATAATGTGATTTATTTGTTGTAAAAGTACAAGAATAGCACTCATATTACAGAGGAGTTCTTCTCAGATGTATGTGGCCGATATGTTTAGAGCAAACAGTGCATTACTGAAATTGTAAAGAATTGGAGCCAAACCCAACTAACTTTTATTTTTGTTTTAATTTGAAATGCACAGATAAGATTCTGTCCATAGAAATGACATTTTAAAATACTTGAAGATTGGGCTATTGACCCCACCATCTTTATTCCTTGCTCTTCATATCCTTCTTGTCTAGCCCTGTGTCTGTTTCTGTTTGAGCTTTTTCTGTCCAACTCTGCATAGATACAACAGTTATCTGTCTGGGCTTAAAGGTACAGGTAGGATCAGTACGTGCTCAGATAGAGAAGGCGGTGCTCAGCACAATCTACTGATTACTGAATGCAGAACTTTGCACACAGGCCCAGTGCTGGTTTCACTATTTTGAACATCTTGTCACAAATCTCTATTATCAAGAGCCCTAAAAGCTGCAATATTTGTCCACTTATGATTGTTGACTTTTATGGTTATGGTACCATATCTGCACCATAGGACTAGGGATCTCATGTCACCAGCTCTCCACCATGTAGGCTACACGCCACACCAAGTGCATCAAGACCACTATGGTTGTGAATTGACAAATGATCAGTGACCAAAAAAAGAAGATCAATTACCAATCAATGAATCAATTAGCGAGTAGCTCTATATTGTGTCTTCTTTTTATAATCAGTACATAAAAAAGTGCTTTCCTTTCCTTTCAGGGAAGATGATAACAGGAACATCCACAAACCAATTTATTTATTTTATTTATTTGACCTGTCTTTTACCACGTGAATCCCATTGAGACCTTCAGCCTCTTTTGCAAGGGAGTTTGCAATGCATGTTCAATCTGCTGATTGTTGAACACACTTTGCATGGAGATCCAGCACTGGGTTCTCTAATTTAACTTTTCCCTGCTATACTAAACAATGCCGTTTGCAATGCAATACAACGCAATTTACAGTGATAGTCGATTATGAATATTAATAGCTTTTATTTATTTATTTAGGCCTACATGAAAACACATTTTTTAATACTAAACTAATGCTTAATGTCATCATAGCATGGTACTTCTGATGTAAGCCTCTGCTATGCAACAATAAACATGAATGTAAGATAGCTATACAAGCACCAAATTAAGAATTAATTAGGTTAGTCTGAGAGAGTAGAGCACATAAAAACTTTTATCAAGGCATAAACAATCTTGAAGAGGAACTGCTTAAAAAATGTAATTTTTGAAAAATAATTCAAATGAATGAAAACTTGGGGGCGGAGCAGACAAATATGTCTGCAGAGCAGAAAAATATTTAAGATAGAACAATCGATCCCTTGTAGTATACTATATGCATGTATGGAATCATAAGATTGCTCTCCTTAGTAATACGGTTGTTGTCTACATTCGTGTGCTTTAGATAGAAGTTAAGGAAAATGAGGAAAATGTAAATTTATTAAACATCAAACATCATATGAAGGTACAGTATGTTATCTGTACACGTGAAGAAGGTGCTTCCTTGAAATAGAAACTTATGATTTCCAGAGAATTATTGTCAAGAACAGCTGAAAGGTTTGTGCATGCACATACACACACACACACACACACACACACATATGCAAGACATATTCTTACATAGACACATGCACACACACACACACACACGTGCAAGACATATTCCTACATAGACACATGCACACACACACATGGGCACACACAAACAAACACACACACACCTACACACATACACAGCGCATATGCTCACAGACACATACATATGAATGAACATGCATACATACAAACACACACATGCACACTCAGCTGTACTCCAAGTATGAGAGTGAATGTGTACTTTTCCTCATGTGTGCTTGCTCGCATGCCTGGGAGTTTTGAGTGTCTGTCGCGTGTAGCTCTGACCTCAGTGCTCTCTGGAAATGAATGTAAAGCCTGAACTGAACTGCGTGGTCTTGGTTAAATGTCTGCATCAATTTTCTCATCCTTTTTTGCCCTACTTTCTCATCTGTCTCTAATTACAGAAGTACTGAATTATTGAATTTGTTCATTATCAACACCTACTGCTTGAATGCAAAAATGTTTATCTTGTACCTGCCAAACATTCATTGCCAAACATTCATTGCCTATGTTGGACTGGATACTGGACTGGACACTGGATATTGGGACATGTTAGTCCTGACACTTAATCTGCCAAATTTCCTCTTAAAGGCTGGTCTCTGTCAAGATTACCTCCTGTCCAAACACCCTTGTATGGCCTAGTGTCGTCTCTTCCAATGCATTTTTTCTCTCCCCTGTCAGTTATTCACAGGTGCAACAGGTGTATATATTCGTGCACAGGTGATGAATCCAAGTTATGCGATAAGTGTAACTATATATAAATGTCTGTGAGGTCCTGTACTGACTGCTAAAACAAATTGTTTTCATGTACAATAAAGACTATCTATCTAGTTTACCTGACTCTTTTCTACATGGCTCTTACACAGTTCTTTAGTTAACATGTTTGTGTTTTTTATGCAGTGTTTATTGTTTACTCTCCCATAGCACACTCTAGTCTGAACATTGTTCCGCACTCACAAGATGATCAAAGAGTCCTTCAGGCCCTGAAATACCAATGCAATATCATGAATGATCTAGAATCAACTGCCAGTGGGCAACTTTGTGCCTGCTTTGAATTATGGCCTAACCCCCATTACTGTGAAGCAGCTTCCAAAGCATATCTGGTCATTTTAACACTACTAAGAAGTTGCCTACATTTCTTCAAAGTAATATCTAGAAGATACATATATGTATGTGTTGTGTGTGTGTGTGTGTGTGTGTGTATGTGTCTGTGTGTGTATGTGTGTGTGTGCATGTGCTTGTGCATGCTTTTCCAGGTTTTATATACTGTATTTGTAAGTGTATCAAATGTTACAATCCATTTTTGGATTGTTCTTCATGCATGTAGTGTCATAGGTTGCACTGTTCTCCTGATGTAAATGATGGTTGTGCAATCCAAACTCAAACACCGGCCTGATGTTTGTCATGTCTTTAAGCAAGATATTTGCCCGTGACTGCTGTGTCAGACACATGTAGGGGGCTTGCTGATGTGTCAGGTACAGCAGACACGGGGTCAAGAGTTTTCCCTAATCTATAGGCCCCAGATAGCTGCATGCGTTTGGCACAGTCTGCTCCTGGGGCCATGAAACACGTGCCGAAAAAACCTTGTAAATACGCTAATAAACCCAAATTCATGTGTTCTTTAGAGACATACAGCACCACTTAATCTGTGGCATGGGCGAAGTTTAGCCTCATTTGCCTTGTATAAATAAGTTCCTTTAGTCCCTTTAGGCCTTTTCCAGATGTCCCTGAATTTTGTCAGAGGCCTTCCAAAATCTGTTCATAATGGATACAATTAAATAAATTGTGTGCAAGATATGCAGTGCTTCACCGAGTTGTGCAACACCTCAAACCATCCTGTCCACATTTTCAGTGGCTTTGGTCTGTAATGCTGTCATATATTCAGCCTTTTGTGAGAAGGCAGTTTGAACTGGAGCTTCTAGCTCAGATCTATAAAGTCTCCCTGGGGGTTCATTATTATGTTCATTCGTTATTAACTTATATGTCCTCATACAAGGACATTTGTTCTTAAATGTGTGCTTCTGGAAAGAGTCCATGCAAATATTTGTGTTGTGCATTTGTAGTGTGCACCGTTTTTCAGTTTGTGTGGCCAATTACCAATGCAGTTTTTGACAAGTCCACACATCCACTACAGTGCATTTACCTAATGTATTAAGTATAAAACAATACAATTGTGCTTCCAAAGATGTGTTTCCTTGTGCCTGAAAAAGCTGTGGATGTCTGTCTGTGCGCATAGCTGCAGTTTGCTGTTGACTGACTCATTCAAGGGTAACTGCACCTTAAAACCTGTTTTTACATTTATGCATTTAGCAGACGCGTTTATCCAAAGCGACTTACAACTTGTCAACTATCAATTGTTCAGGGTCAGTCTTCCCTAGGCACAACGGTGGCAATGGGATTTGAACCCACAACTTTTCAGGCTACTTGCATGCTTGCCAGGTTCCTTAACCACTACACTCCCACCGCCTCTTTAAATCTATTAGTTGATTGTGGTTGACATAGAGGTGAAACACACTAACAATGGCGTTAATATAAACAAAAGCTGCATTCAGATGAAATAACTCCCAGTGCCCACTGCCGCTCCAAATGCCGCCATATTGCAATGCATCTTGTGACATTTCTGTGTACTTTTATTTCATTCAATTCAATTCTTGTTATATAGATACCATTGTCTCATGGTGCTTTACAGCAGGGAGCACCACGGGGCAAGGAAAAACTCCCTTGTGGTAATCTAGAAAGGAACCTTGGACAGATCCGCAGCTCAAGGCATTCTTTTCAGAGGGAGTGGATGACAGGAGTCAGCCAGTGGGAGGCAGGGATGACACTCAGCAGAGATGATTGTGGTGTAGGTGGACAGAGGAAACAAATAACTTCACTACCTTTACATTTAAGCTCTTATCTCAGTCATTATAAGGGCCATCTCTACATGGAATATATTGCTTTTTTCAGGCCAGTCTAGGCTATCAAAATCTGGCAGGTTTGATGTTTTACAACTTGCATATTCCTTACATAAGCCTTAGTATCAATAAAAAAAATATGTAGTGTCCTATAATTTTCTAAATATTTGCAGATATCTCACTGTAGGAAGCATGCCAGTGGAAATATCTTTTCATATTTAGATAGGGTGGATCTTCTGGAATCTGGCAATATAAGATGATGGTACTGTTTGGCCTTGCATTTTACAAAAATATATGTAGTACTGACATAATAGTTGATTCATTTCCATATTTTATTCATATTCCATTGCACAGAGAAGAATGGGGGTGCAATAGGCACAGGGCTGCGTTATAATCCTCTCTATTTCTGGCCAGGGTACTGAAATCACATTTACACATGTTCCCTGGCTATATGAGAACAAAAATTGAGAACAACTTTCAATATGAAAAGGAAATACATTATTTTGTGGTGGGGGTTGGAGGCAATGCAGAAATTTTATGTGATTTCAAGATCGAAAGGCTATGCTTTGCTATGATAGGTTTGCATTGCGGGATAGCTAAATAATACCGACCTGTTTGGGGCTACTACTTGGGTGTTGAAATAGCTCCTTCTTTTTTCTTTTTTGATGGCATTGTCTAGGCTATCTACCCTGCACAAAATAGGACACAATTAATACCAAGGTAAGAGTAATGTTAAGTTTCACTCGTTTCTGAGGACCTGCAGTAAGCCACACAATGCTTTCTCCTTTGTGTAATCTACTTGCCACAATAAGCTTTGCTTTGTGCGAGGAGAATGTAAGCCTGCATTCGTTATAGTGCGCCATCACCAGCATTTTTTTTTTCTTCATTTATGGTGCGGCATCACCATGTTTTTTCTATTTGTTATGGTGCAATTAGCGTACTTCTGTCAATTGTCTGATTTATTCTACCTGCTTTAATGGCCTGTTAATGGTATTCGTGGACATTGTGTCATCACACATCGTATAGGGAGCAAAACTTTAAAAGGGGGACATGGATTTGTGTTTATTTTCTTCTACGTTCTATTAACGTTTACTTAAGTCAATGCTTAAATGAAAAACCTTACTGACCTATTCTCCTATATGGGCCTTCTCTGAATATCAGCATGGCTCTGCAGGAAGTTTCAGTTGCAAATGATGCATGGAAGACACTGTAATGGAGTGGGCCTGGGAAGATTAGGCTACTTGTTGTTATGGAATTTGTGAAAAACGAAAAAATGTAAAACAACCTGGTAAATGCATTATCACTTCATATAATTTTAAAAAAGGATTTGCTAAAAAGCCTGCTCCTGTACACATGTATCAGTATGCTGTAGTAGCCTTTGCAAATCCATAATTCTTATTAAAAGCAACACCTAACCCACAACTATAGATAGCTGATATTATAAGAGAAGGCCCATATAGGAACATAGGTCAGTAAGGTCTGCAGCAGAACAGATGCCCATATAGTAGGCTGTAGGATTACAAGATGTTGCATGTTTGAATAACGGTTGTCAGGTTAAGAAAATAAAGTTAAGATAACGTAGAAGGTTTACAAATGAATGTGCCCCTTCTTAGGTTTTGAGCCCCTGCCCCTCCGTGGCTGTCTTCTGGCCCTGTCAATTATAACAATTATTCCCTTTTTATAGTTTCTGTAAGTGGATGTATGTAGGCTACATGTCTTGTGTATGTCATGACATTAATGCTACAGGATTTCATTTCCTACTGGATAATAGAGTATCTATCTATGTTAGCAATCCTTCAAACGGGTGATTATCAGAAATATAATCAGAAATAAAGTCATAATTTTATCTAAATATTGCACCAGTCTTACACTAATAGTATTGTTGTCCTGTCAACACCTGTTGTACCAATTCAATGAACAGTTCTTTTAGTGTGTAAATAAAACAGCACACTGGATGAAATCTCAGAAAGGTCCTGACTGTCAAAGTAATTCAGTTGGTGAGGACATGCACCCCCAAGTGGTGAATGATGACAGAACAGCAAACAGCCTTTATGTTTATTTATTTTGTTTATGTATGTTTGAATTGTAATGTAACCCCCCCCAAAAAAAAAAAAAAAAAAAAAACTAAACTTTCCAGTATCATTCAATGGAGGCGTCGGCAATGCACATTTTGTGTATTCTCTTGCATTCCAGTCACAGATAAACACACCTTTCTTCTTTCCTATACACAAAAAGGTCAGAGGACCATATAGAACCAACTAAGGACAGATCTGGTGGCTTATTGGTATTTTCTTAATCAGTTAATGGGCAGTATACTGGCAAGTCACAGACAAACAGGCCAACAATTTGCCACTAAATCATATTATACTATACTATACTATACTATAATATATATTATTACTATTTTTAAATCAATTCATTAATAATCCCCCCATTAATGTTGTTTCATGTTAAGTACTTTAGTGTGGTGTTTTACCTTAATTGTGTTAGCACATCGAGAAAGAGAGCAGGAAGTGAGTGTGTGTTTGTGTTTGTGTATGTGTGTGTGTGTGTGTGTGTGAGAGAGAGAGAGAGAGACAGAGAGAGGGTGAGTGGAAATGATTCACAGGTTTTAAATGCTGTATACTGTAAACTGTTGCCATCTAAGTTCTAAGATCTGCAGTGTAATCTTACTGGTGAAACATGCAATGTCCTTTAAAGCAATGGCTCACAAACTTCAAGCAGTTTCAAGCCTCACTCAAGTATCCCATTGACCAAGCTAAATAAACATGTTAAATGCTATTCAGGAGACTGAGTCTATGTCAAATGTCTTCCAAAAGCCCATGATCTCACTGTTTTAGTTGATAGTTCAGTTGGTATATGAGTTGTCATATAAATAGGCATACATTATAAAAACTTTTTTAGGGTTTGGCCTACATTAAATACATGCTAAAGCATTGTCCACTGCCCCCTAGAATGAATGTGATTACAAGGCAAAATGCTCACAGCTAACAAATCTTTCAGATGAATTAGATGGGGATGTCTTGCTCCACATTCAAAATATTGCCAGTCTTAGAGGTCCCATTTCTGGCAGTTCGGCAACAAAACTGATTTCAGTATTTCAGTTAGAAAATTATTGACACTAACTAATTGACTATAAAGCATGCTTAAATGAGTTGTCAATGACCTGTGAAACCTGCAGGCTATTAACTTTCTCTGTAACATTCTTGACAAGTGAGACAAGGTTAGAATAGAAACTGTTGATGTACACAAAGAGCTCAGGCTGTCAACAAAATCTTGGGCTGTCTTGACAAGTACAATTTTCAAATACAACATCAAGACTTCTCATATTGTTCACCATCTCCACAATCTGGCTTAATATGACATTCAGCTGGTCCAGAATCTGGGTTCCAGTCAGAACCTCACCAGAGGGCATTGTCACCTGGATAGAGCTGATGGTTTCAACAATTGGTGTGAGGTAGGCCTGCAGGTTATCAGTGATCTCCTGCAGAAGCTGACCAAGCACGGCTCTGACATTGCTTGTGATCTTATGCATGATTTCAGCCAGAGTAACCTGCCCCATTCCTGGCAGCTCAATCTGGGTTTCTCTCAGGAGCTTGATAGCAGCATCAAACAGGGCTTCTGGTACTGAACTACAAAGTGCCTGAGGAGCAAGGACATCTGGCTCATCTCTGGGGTGTAGCTCTGGACAGTGTTGTAGGCCTCATCCACAATGCTGGGGTGGTGGTAGTGTAGTGGTTAAGGAACCTGGCTAGCGTGTAAGTAGCCTGAAAAGTTGTGGGTTCAAATCCCGGCTGCCACCGTTGTGCCCTTGAGCAAGGCACTTAACCCTAAGTTGCTCTAGGGGAGACTGGCCCTGAACAATTGATAGTTGATGAATTGTAAGTCGCTTTGGATAAAAGCGTCTGCTAAATGCATAAATGTAAATGCTCACCAACATGTCTTTAAAGCTGTGCACAGCACTGGGAAAAGCATAGATGTCTGCAAAGTTAGTCAGTGAGGCGGTGATGACAGGGAGTCTCTCATGCAGGCCTGACAACATCACTTTGGGTGCCTCCATGTTGGCAGAAACACTTTCTCAGCCTCTGTCAGAGCTGTCTTCAAGACTAAGATGTCCACATCATTTACTGGCTCTGACTGTGCAAACAGAGAGAACACAGAGAAGAAAAAGCATGCCATGAAGTACAACTTGAAGTACAATGAAGCACAACTGAAGCTGTAATCTAAGAAAGCCAGTGGATGGGGTGGAAATGGACATGCACTTCACTATCCTTTGAGCTGGTGTTGATAATCGATGTTGATGATCGATTGGACATGGTGTTTAAATCTGGCACTTCATATCCAATCATGTTTGGGATACAGAAGACAATAGACTGTCACTGCGTGACTGGATCAGTTTTGCCCAGTGCCTGCACAGACTTTGAGGACAAGCTGTCTTTTCAGTGGTAGTCTATGATTAAACTAAGGAAAACTCACTCATATATATAGGCAATGCTAAGCAAACGTCAGTGTTTTTCCACATGCCAACACCTGTTACTGTTGCAAAGAAAGGTTGAAAATCAGTATGCAGTGGAAATGAGAGAAGTGAATCACAGCTTGTTTGAGTGTCTCGCAGTCGGGGCCTTCCCCCTCTGGCACGCAAGGCTGTGCCTCTATTTAGTCCTCTATGGGTAATGCATATGGTTTTCTGCCTGGTAGATAGCCTACAGTGTATTGTTGTATTTTAATGGATTATTGTCATTCATATAGTAGCCTACTATTCATTCTATTTATATGTGACAAATTTGTCCACATTAATTAACTTGGCTGTTTGCTCATGCTTTAATTTATAGTAATGATGTTCAAAAAATGTTTTCCAATGAGTTTTCACCAGGATTTTCAAATAAAATAATTTACTATAATCTAATAATCTACAAAAACAAGACATTTTGTTTATTCTTTTTTTTCCCCAAAAAATTTGTCTGGAAAAGAGGGGTCATCTTATATTCAGGATTGTCTTACATTCAGGCAAGTATGGTAATTAGTCGGAATGTCCACAGTGTTCCTTGGACACATTCAACCTACACTGGTCTATCTCCTGTTGCTCTTTAAGTTCAACCAAGTGCAGTTATCAGCAATACTCTACCTAACCCTGCAGCATAATCAGTAAAAGCATACCAAGCAGCAGTAGCCTACAGGAAGGCAGAAACCATATTTCTGCCAAACTACAACAAACTAGCTAAAGCAGACCAGCAAAATGAAAGAAAAATGATAGATCTGGTCATAGCTATCACTGAGATGTACCAGTAAGAGACAGGCAGCAGGACATGGTTCTTAGTGGACTCTCCAGAGACTGTGTGGTGCTGTGCCATGTCAAACTTGTTTTTACAGGTCTGTTTACTTTTGATCAGCTGGGCAAGAAGGTAACTCTCTAGGTTAGAGAATTGTAATGAACTGTAAGACAGATTGATCATTTCACAAAATTGTGCTCATTATTTGCTCTGGACAAAGAACATGCATTACATTTCATTCAGACATATGCACTAGTGTGAAATGATTCAGATGTCTTATTTCCTCCTAAAAAGCCTGTTTATGTGTTTGCTATAGTGACTTACCATGCCGGTGATGAAGGCCAGGGAGCTGACATGGTCTCTGACTGGCCTGAAGTGGTCACACCTGGACAGGTAACAAGTGAAGGTGACTTTTATGGCAATATTCTATATGACATTCACAGTGTAGTCAGTCTTGCATAATCCATAGATTGACTGACGGAAAGAAAAGACTTCTTGAGTGGGTGATGTTTACCATACCCTAAAAAGCCTGAAGGACATTTTATATTAACTGTGGCCTTGTTACAGAGTACTTACACCATTATTCACCACTGATTGTTGGTGCATGTGTAATGGGAATGGGAATGGGAGTATTTTGCCAACAATCATTTCTGCTTATTACATGTGTACTAAGAATTTGTAAGTATGTAAAGCCCTAGTAAGTACATGGTATTACACTTTGGTAAACAGTTTGCCATACTGTAATTAATTATTTAGACACACTGAAACAAGGGCATTGTAATAAGTGGTAATGTATAATGTTTTGTTGTTTTGAACTACATCCCATTTAGGCTCTAATGTGACTGAAAGATGTGGTGCTTAAGCTTTGACCATGAGCTTGCTCCTCTCTTCCTCCAGAGCTGGCACAGCAAAGACAGAGATGATTCCTCTTTTGAAGTTGAGGATATTAATGGGCCCTTCATCCTCAGGAAATAAAGAAGAAAAGTTTAATGTCATTGTCAATATTAACATTTGTGTTTCTCTGATTAATCCACAGAAGGAATAATTACAATACTAAGAAATGACCCAGAAATAGCAACAGAAAACTGACTCTGATTAGTCCTTTTGAATTACCTGGCAAGCCAACAAACACTCATTGTTACAGAATGGAATCTTTTGTGAGAAGAGCAAATATGGGTTTATTGTAAGAAAGAAGATTCTAATAAGCTTACTTCTCCATGACAACCTTAAAGGCATCAGCTGTGGGTGCAGGGGTGAAGGCAGGTTTGGCATGTTTAAAATCAATGACCTCACTGAGCATGCAGTCAGTAGTATGTATGATATTCTGACAAGGGCCAGGGAGCGCAATTTCAATCAGAAAATCAGAAGAAAGATAAGAGTGCTCATTTTCTGCTAAGGCATGATCTAATGCTTTATTTATATATCAGTCATATGGCAGAGGATCCATGAAAAGATTTGACAAAATGTGATCTAGTGCAGATTAACAAGAGGTTTGTGTGACTTTGTGTGTTAGTGCCAGACATGGTGCGTCACTATCAGCATCTAAAGATTGACAGAAATCAGTGGTAACATATTATTTCCACAGAATCTGATCACAATCCCACCACTGCCTATGATTCATGTGTATTATCTGATTAGATGTTTGATGTACAGTACATGTTATCTGAAGGTCTTAAATGCAATATTAACATCCTGAGGCAAAGGTTGCACCGCTTGCAAAGGAGAGAGCTAATTGAAGCCTCATGTTCCATATGGGAAGAAGAGTAAATCAGGCCAATAGGCAATGTGACTGTACGAGATATACTGTTATTGTGACCAAGGCTACAACTGCAGACTACTGCAGTTTTATAAATGATCTCGTCTGAATCCCAATGAACCCCGGCCTAAACATAAGCCCTATCCCTTACAGACTCAACTCAGACAATCATAAAGTTGACCTATGCCATTAAGTCTCTGAGTGTTTAAGGTTTAGGAGGGGCATTGGAATTCAGCCCTGAAATGGATGATGAGGACAACATATTTTTTGCAGATTTATGTAGATTAACAGGTTAACAAGTTAACAGGTTTTGGACTCTTGCACTGATTCAGCCATCAACAGCCATCGACAACAGGCAACTTGAGATGTATGCTTTCCCTCTCTGACTGTGCATGGAGGCCCACTATTATTATTATTATTATTATTATTCATTTTAATCTAGAAAATTAATAGATATCTCACTCATTCATTCAGATCATACAGACTCAAATTTACAACAGGAGCAGGGCTGGAGCAAAGCAAGTGTGAGTCCGTTCAGGTTGTTTACTTACAGGCCACTGTGATGATACTAAAGAAAAGCGCAAGGCAGAGTTTTGTGTCCCCCGTGATGGGTTTGCTCTTTGGGTGAACAACTACTCAGCTGAGATTTTTTCACCTCCTGTAGAGCAGCTCTTTTTAATATGACTTGTGGACTAGTGTACAGGGGGAGGTTGTGGAAAGGGCCAGAGTCCACACTTTGGCAAGTGGTGTCACTTGGCCCACAGATAGGCTACATAAATTGGTTGATAGATCAATAGATAGATACTGTAATTCCTCAAATAATGGCAAGGGCCTTTATGTGCACCAAGCACAGGCTTTTATTTTAGGTAGGCTTTACATTACAGACAGGCCTTTATTTCTAAATGCAGGCTACCCTGTGTGGATATGGTGTGTGCACGTTCTATGTATGGTGAGAATGTGCAAATTGGCATAATAAACCAATGTTTATGTTCATCCCTACAACTGCGGGAATTCTGTTGATAAAATGAGACCTCCGCCTTTATTTTATGTTTCGGCAAACTATCCTGCAACTTATTAGATGACCAGCAGCGGTATTTAAAGGTAAGTTTAGCAATCCCTATTTAGGTAGAAAATGGTAACCAGTGAATGTAGTGTTAATAGTGAAAGAATCATCTTCATGACAAGTAATGCAACAAGTCTAATTCTAATCCAGACACCTCGAAAGGAAGATTAGTTTATTGCTGACGGACGTTTTCACATCAGCAAAACTAGTGACATGACCCTTCCACACTGTGATAGAAAAGACTATGTATTATGCATGGCTCTGCTCACAGGCCGCGCAGTTCTGAAAATAGCATATACTGAATATTAAAATATAGAACAACATAGAAGAATATTAATGTTTAAAGCAATATGTCGAAAATTTGAAATTTCCAATTTTATTTATTTATTTATTTTTTTAATCCTGGCTGAATTTTATGCCCGGCTTTTATTTCCTTCTGTTGACCACGACCCCTGCCATTAGCTTAGGCCAGTCATTGAATCAGGTCAGTTATTATTTAAAGAATTACAGTACAGCTGGTAGATGGATAGATCAACAGGCTTAAAGTATAGATTCCAGTCCCACAAAAGTAAGAAAAAGTGGATGCAAGTTTAGAAAACAAAAATATTAGCAGCAACGAGAGTAAAATGCCAAATACAGTTGTTTTGTGTGTTGCATGTGGAGAACAATAAAAGGTCCTGGCACATAGCGATGTTTGGCCTTGTAGATAGCTGATTCAGTGTATGATTAGCAGGACCTAAAATCAGGAAATGATGAGTAGAACCTAAAATTAGGAAAAAAAAACTGGGTACCTGGTACTTCTTAATGTTTTTATTTGAAATAGACTTTGCCCAAAATTTGACAATATCTACTGTTGGTGTTAGGGCATTTACCAAATAATCTCTGCTATTCTGGATGTATTATGGCAGTTTCTGTATATTTTGGTGTTTAGTTGGGTAATAACTATGCGAAATATGACTGAATTAAAACACTTTTTAAATCGTTTATTGAACAAAAACAAAACAAAAAACACTCTCCACTACATTGTGCACTTTATGGAATAATCCCTATGTTTTTTACAATATAATAACTTAGGTTGTGTGTTGTTAGCCAAATGTCTGTGGTGCATATTGTGTGTGTGTGACTTGTGGCTGAGCCTGTTTGTGCTGAACAGTTTGTACAATTGCTGACGGCCTACAAATCGTTGCAATGTGTCAGGTCTTGGTCAGTGATCTTTGATTGATAAAGGGCTTTGTGAACATGGCAGACAAGGGTCTGCTAGATGGGTCTGATAGTGGATAATTGGCTTCTCAGATACTTTACTCTGAGTGATCTGGTGTTTTGCTTAGTCTTAGCATTCAGTACCTCTGTTCTGGCCACTGGTTGGTTTTCTTTTGTGCTTTTCCATAGAGCGATTCTCCAATTACCAAACCTGGAATTGTTAATTGACTATCGAGTCTGATTTAGGTTGCTAAATCTGCACCCTGAGGGCTTCATGACCATAATAAATCAAATCATATTTTTGCCACTGACCCACTTCTCCACAATTCAGTTTCTGTATTTTCTTTTTCCATGGCTGAGGTAAAAAAGTATTAACACACAGATTCTGTAGTACAATTAATCTTTATTAATCGTTCATTAATTACATCAAATTGCAGTTAGAGCCAAATAGGAGGAGGGATTCATGGAAGAATTTTCACAACAAAAGTTGATAGCTGAGTTGGTATAAGAGGTGGCATTTACAGAAAAAATAATACAGCTTTTTACATATTAGTTTGTACTACATTAAATACATGCTAAAGGACATAAGCATACATTACTGCCTCAAAATGTTGCTTTCAATGTAAGGTAGTGTTTAACAGGCGGAACATTCACAGCTAACAAATATTTTATTGCCGCATGGGAATATCAAACTCCACATCCAAAATTCCACCATTCATTCTCAGAGATCCAGTCTCTGGCAGAAGTTGATCAACAAAATTTATAATTTCAGTCAGAAAAGATCTGACAGACTCTAAAGCATACGTAATTGAGTTGTCAAAGTCCTGTGCTGTCAGCAGGTTACTGATTTGCTCTGTAACATTCTTAACAAGAGAGACAAGATTAGAGTAGAGACCATTGATGAACACAAAGATACTATCTAGAACATCAGAGCTCAGGCTGTCAACAAAACTTTGGGCTGTCTGGACAACCTCATGCAGGAACTCGCCCATTTTTTCCAAGACAACATCAAGACTCTCCATATTCTTCACCATCTCCACAATCTGGCTCAATACGGCCTTCAGCTGGTCCAGAATCTGGGCTCCAGTCAGAACCTCACCAGAGGGCATTGTCACCTGGATAGAGCTGATGGTTTCAACAATTGGTGTGAGGTAGGCCTGCAGGTTATCAGTGATCTCCTGCAGAAGCTGACCAAGCACGGCTCTGACATTGCTTGTGATCTTATGCATGATTTCAGCCAGAGTAACCTGCCCCATTCCTGGCAGCTCAATCTGGGTTTCCCTCAGGAGCTTGATGGCAGCATCAAACAGGGCCTGAACGGACTTCTGGCTCTGAACCACAAAGTTCTTGAAGAACATGGACATCTGGCTCATCTCTGGGGTGTAGCTCTGGACAGTGTTGTAGGCTTCATCCACAATGTTCATCAACATGTCTTTAGAGCTTTGCATAGCTCTGACAAAGGCATACTTGTCTGCAAAGTTGGTCAGTGAGGAGGTGATGGCAGGCACTCTCTCATTCAGGCCTGACAGGATTACACTGGGTGCCTCCATGTTAGCAGAAGCATGGAGATGCATCTTGTCAGCTTCTGTCAGAGCTGCCTTAAAGACCAGGATGTCCACGTCATTCTCTGGCTCTGACTGTTCAAAGAGAGAACAATGAAGTTGAGAAATGGAAACACATGTAGTGCATTAAACCTAACATACTGCATTTGATCTATAAATTTGCAGGAAGGGATATACTCACAGTATAGCGGCAGTACAGCTTTGCAGTCATCTGTGGGATTTTGCCCTGAAGCTGTAATCCAAGAAAGCCAGAGGATGGGTTGGAGATAGAAGTGCTGATCCCATCTTTACGGGCAGCATAACGGAAGTTTGCATCAGTGAAGGTGGGACTTGTGATATCCACATTCAGGGTATGAGAGGGACTGTGCAAAAAAGACAAATGTTATTTTCTGAGAGAAAAAAAAAATCTTGGAACCTGCATGATCAGTGCTTATATTATGCTAACATTACAGTGACGTAAGACTGACATATATATGCAATATTTACCCATCATCCTGATGCTGAATAGCATGTTGAAAATCCATAGTCAGATCAGCATGGGTCAGAACCGCCTTAAGAGTGTGGCTCACAGCTGTGTTTTCAACAGCAACTGTGAAGGAGCCTTTTAAGGATAACAAAAGGCAAGTGTGAGCAATACTTATGCTGTAAAATGGGCATAAACCTATGGTTAACAATTCTTGCAATGCCTGTACTCACCATCCAGATCATACTCCAGGAACACAGCAGGGGACGTGGCAGAGGCCTTGAAGGTTCCTTGGTATGAGGGGAAAACACCCTCTGATTCTACAGCAGCAGTGGTGGTGTACACAGGAGTGACAATCTTCAGATTGTAGGTGTCTTTCTCCTTCTCCTCTGTCCAGTCCATGGTCAGCTTCTCAAAGTAGCTAAGATCACCCAGGGTACTTGGTTGAGCAAGGTCAGCTTCCATATCGACGGCCAGAGATTTCATTGTCACATCACCAGTAGCCTTGACAGAGTGCTTTCCTTTGGTGTTGAGGCTAGCCACATTAATCTCATTATTGGAGTCAATTTTCATATTGGCATACAGTCTTTCCTTTAGTTCTAAAGCCAGATCTGCATCAACGTCATATTCAATTTTAAGATCACCATAGCTGATATGTGCATTGCTGGTGAACTTTCGAGTTAAGCGAAGGCTATCAAAATTAAAATAGAAATTGGCTACATCATTCAGCGATCTCTTTACAATGCCACTGTTCAGGATGGTTCCATCAAACTGTTCCTTAGTTGTTGATTCCATGGAAATAAATAAAAAGTTAGATTCAAACTTTGAGCTGCTTTCAATGTCTCCAGAACCAACAACATTTATCACAGGGAGATTCAAGGTGTACACCATTTTAAACGTGTTGTCTGTAAATGCAACACTCTTCGGGTCTACTTTCAGCTGATGGTTGACTTCAGCAGTGAAAATTGGTAAGTTCACCTTTGCAACAGTTGAAGCAGTAAGAGAAGCATCCAGCTCATCGGTGTTCAGGTTCAGAGTGCTGTCATGTGCAGCCTTAAAATGGGGATTCTCCAAAGAGAGGGCTGTGGCCAGTTTTACACCTCTCTTGGTGGTAAGGCTACTGGTACCATCAAGCTTGGCCTTCAGGCTCTCAAAAACAGATGTAGAGTTGGCATCAATGCGAACTACCACATCATCCTCACCAGACACCTCAGCATTGATATTCAGGTTGATGATGGAAGATTTGAAAGAGGCCTCAGAGACCAGATTTCCAATGGCAGGAATGTAAATCAGGTCCAGATCCAGAAGGGGTGCAAATCTGCTCTTCTTGAACACAATCTTGGCATCCATATCAAACATTTGCTCAGTGGAGCTCAGCAGGTGCTTTAGGCCAGTGTGCTCATACAGGTTGATGTCACTGATGGCTTGGGTCTTGAAATCCATAATTGGCACAGTAAACTCAGGAATGCTAATGGGCACTGTCAGGAAGTCAAGATCAACATTAGCATCAGCAGATGCATAGATGCCAGTCTCAGCCTGGTTATTGTCAACAGTAAAGTTGTAACCAAGCCTGTACTGGTTCAGCTTTACAAGAGCTATTGTGTTGATGTGCTGAACATTAGAATTCAAGGTGACCGTATAGTCATTCTGTAGATCAACTTTTGCTGAAAATGGCTCATCCAAGCCTGCCTTGGCATTGCCCTTGTTCTGGAAGTCAAACACAACTTCAATGGGTTTAACCATAAAGTGGAGTGAGTTTGACAGGGTTCCACTGAGAGAACCAGTAAGCTCTGTGTCATGATTGACCTTGATTTCAACTTTCATGTCACCCAAGTGAGCTTTCCCAGAGGCAGTCAACAGGCTGTTCTTGATGAATGGTGCCTCTGTTTCCACACGGGCATCAAAGGTAGCGTGACTGAAAACAACGGCCTCAGCGTTCAATCTCTCCTTAAGCCTATTAGACTGACTATCAGTCTCAGAAGTGTATGTCAACTTGGCTGTGCGAAGGTTCATGGTGTAATCCAGATCACTCTCATGGGTGGTTTCCCCTGAGAAATCAGGGATAGAAACTTTGCTTGCTCCTTTGTTTTTAATTGAAAGACTGACAGTGGTACCATCTTGGCGAGCAACAACCTTCTGTGTAAGAGCCATGTCACAGATGTATGAGATCATGGGGAGGTTGACCTTGTGGTTGTAGGTGGTGTCCAAAGAACTGGTAATGCCGTCTTCCATGGCAAAGAAAGCATTGTTGACTATGTCAGCAGTGTATGGTGAGGTGTTAACCTTCAAAGCTGTCTTGGCTGAGGCCTGAGCGGAAAGGCCATAAACAGTCATTGATGCTTGATGCTCCATAGACAGATGGCTAAGTTGCGTGAATTTCAGGGTTTCTGCAATGATAATGCGACTCCTTTTGGGGATTGCTATACGTGCAGTGCAGTCCAGGTTGTAGTCTAGCCCTTCGACAGCAGAAGATGAACCCTTGGAATTCAAGAATGCAGTAAACTGGGGAGTGGTCTCACTATCAGTAGAGTTCTGGAACTCAGCAGTGGTCCTAATACTGTAGAAGGGAGAGTTGATTTTGACCTCACCATAAAGCTTTCCAAAGGTGGGCAACATCATATATTTAGGAATGTGTGGCAGCTTGATATCTGGAATCTGAAGTGGCATGTCAATGATGTGTTCTGCGCTAAATTTAGGGATGGCAGGGAGAGAGATCTCTGGAAGTGTGATCTCTGGCAGTGAAATAGCAGACAAGTTAGGCAGGTAATTCACAGCAAGCCTTCCAAAGAAGGCATCCACGTTCACAAAGGTGATTTCATAGTTGACAATGAAGTCAATGAGCTCCATAACCTTCTGCTTGACATCATCGTAAGTAATCGTCATGGCTGGCACAGTATGAAAGCCAAAAATGGTGAACTCAGGTAGGTCAATCTGTGTTGGGAGGCTGTCATGAAGGTTGGCCAGGCTGAACTTGAAGGAAGGCAGAACAAGGTCAGTGAATGGTACATTGAGTGAGGGGAACTCAAACTCAGATGTCTTCAGTCCAGTTGCGATTCCCTCAATGAGCTGTTTAAGTTGACCAAAAATAGCTTGATCAGCAACCATTTTCTGGACTACATCAACCACTCCACTAAAGGTTTCAATGACGATGTCCATGACCTTGGTGTACAGCTTGCTGACAACCTGCAGGTAATGCTCAATGACACCTCTGAGTTCAACTTCTGGGAGTTTGGCCACCAGTGCCCTGATGTCATTTAGAATGACAGTGTTGATAATGTCCTTCAGAGATTTGATTGCATCAGCAATCTTGACAGCCCTGAGTTCTTCCAGAATGCCACTCAGTGTGGATAGAGCATAGTTGAGGAATTCTCTGACTGCCTCAACCTTCTGTGGAATCTCAAGAGAAGCAATGATTGTGTTCAGCTCACCAGTGAAGGCAGCAATTTTGTCATTGGCATGATCTACAAAGGCATTGTAGTTGAAAGCCTTAACTCTCTGCACAAAAGCATCAAGGTATTCATTCAGGTGCTCAATAGCCTGCCTGATCTCAATGGCCTTAAGGTAGTTGAAAGCATCCTCCAGTGTCTGTGTGACAGGGATGTGGATAGACTTCAGGGTGTTAGCAACAATCTGCACAGTCTCATCAATTTTGAATTTCTGGATAAGCTCAACAACCTTCTCCAGAATTGCTTCAATCCTCTTGTCAAGTTCGTATTGAACAAGTACAGTTCTCACATTTGAATAGACTGTATTCAGCTTGCTAGTGATGTCCAATTCTATTACCAGTGATTTCACTGTGTCTAGAATCTTGGCGATTTGGTCAGTTGGAATGTGTGCCACAAGCTGTCTGGTCAGGCCTTCAATGTCAATAGAAGAGATCAGGCTTTTCAGGTCCTCAGCAAACTTAGCCAAACTGAAGCTGGAAATCATTTGTTTCAGTTCAGCCACTCTTTCCTCAATCTTGGCTTTGATGGCATACTGGGCATCCAGGTCATGCAAAAGAGCAATGCTACTGTCCTTCAGTTTCATGAGATCAATCTGTTTGATGAGATCTTCGACTGCTTCAATGATTACAACAAGCATGTTATTGATTTCATATTCTTCATTCAGAGTGTTAAGAAGGTCAGTCAGCTTCTTGACAACATCCTCAGACAAAGTTCCACTTGCAATGACTTCTCTAACCATTGTGGTGGTTTCACTGATGCGGGCAGCCAGGTCAGTCAACAGCTTCTCAAGAGTAGTCCTCAGGTTCATCAGAGAGGCCTCCAGATCATCAAGGGTGATGCTATACTCCTGAGAGAGAGAAAGTATTTGCTGCTTAAGCTCAGTGGCTCTTCCTTCAATATTGAGGTCCTTGACAAGGTCAGCAATGTGCTGGGGAAAGTTTTCCAAATTCCTGATGAAATCCTCTTGCCCAATATAAGCCTGCACAGCCTCGATAATTTCTACAACAACAAGTCTCAGGTTGTCTGCAATACTGATCAAGTTTTCGGTGAAAGGCAAATAAATTATATGAACATCATTGTTCTTGTCATATTTCACAAATCCAGACATGCCAAAGTCTTGGTTTTCAGTGTCAGCCATGTTGAGCAAATTTGTCATGATGTTTCCTGACATTTCCAGTCCAAGCCTCTCCGGTGTGTTGTACACACTGACCTCCTCGTTGATGACATGATTGTTAATTTTGGATTTTACAATCAGATTAGCCTTCTGCTCAGATGGGGTCAGGAGAGTTTCAAACTTGTTGTCAAGCCCAGTCTCAATGGAAACACCATTGTCAAGGTTTTGGGATGTTGAGATTCTGCATTCGTGAGAGTGTGCAAATGCCAAGGGTTCTGCCCTCATCAGGATCTTGTTGTAGACTTGAGCACTGTGTTTTCCATACATGATCAGATCACCATCAACACTGGAAATAGAATCAAAGTTGAAGGTGAAAGGAACAGCTGTGGCGCGGTTGGTGGTGTCAAAGCGCAAGGGCTGTGAGTTGAAGCGGGCATCATTGTTGATTCTAACAGTGAGTCCGGCAACCTCAACCTCAGTGTTCTGGCTGAGGTGAGAGCCCAGAAGCTTACCAGTTGTGCTGCACTTGGCATTGGCAATCAGGTCAGCATACTTTATCTCATAAGTGTGCTTCAGCTCCTCTTCACCATAGGCTGCCTTCAGGCTTCCAGTTAGATCAGCCTTGTAGGGCTCTGCCTTAAGTTGAGCCTCATTCACCAAGTTGGCATGCAGGACCTTCAGGTCATTGTTGATGTTCAAAGATGCAGTGTAGTCATGTACATCCAAGACAATGGACTGGGTGTAGGAGGTTCCCTCAGTTACAAATGCCTCACCATTGGTGTTGAAAGCAATCGAAGAGTGTGTGCCAGACAGGGACATGGCATTAGCAATCTTCATGTCTGCAAATTCACCCTTGATGTCCATGTTGAGAGCACCCTTGGATGATTCCAGGGAACCGCTGAATGTGTTCTCCAGCTTCAGTGGGCTCTGCAGGGATGTGGCTCCATTGGCTGACAGACCATCCTTGTTCAGGTTCAAAGAGCTTTGTGAGTTGCAGTGTTTCCAACAAGCTCAGCATCAGCATCACTGTTCACAGCCAGGCCATTAACGTCCAAGACAGCAGTTACAAGGGCATGGATGCGATCCTGAGCATGATCAGCGCTTGTTTCCACCTTGATGTTGACGGCTCCTGCACCAGCGGAGGCTTCAGCCACATTCTGAATCTTCAGGCCAAGGGCATCTGCTTTGGTATCAGACTTCACAGCAAGAGTGGAATCCTTGATGGTGACTTCAGCATGGTGCTTTAGAGTGTCATCAAAAGCAGCGGTGTTAGATGTGGCACTCAGCTCACCATTAGCAAAGGTTGCAGCAAATGTATTCTGAGCTTTGACAAAGGCTGAATCGATCTTCATTAAGGAATCAATCTTGGCCTCTGGCTTGAATGGGAAAACTTCAACCACCTGGGAGATGGATGTGGTTCCAGACACAGGGCCAGCTTTGAAGGATCCCTCTAGATTTCCATTTCCAGAGATCACCTCTGTGTTCAGACCAGCATCACCATTATACTCAAGGTACACCTGAAAACCAAGAGGGCTGCTTGCCTCGATCTTGCTGCTAGACTTCAGGTTGAACTTGTCAGCAATGGTTGCTACCTCCACAACACTAACACTGGCATCAATGAACTTGTGGTTCACATGTGTCTTGATTTCAGTCTTGAAGGACTCACCAGGTGCAGCAGCAAACAATGCAGAGCCTGTTCAAAGTATAATACAAATTCCTTTGTCATAATTCTATTCTTGGCTTACAAAATAAAATAATCACTGTATTTTAGTGGGGGCATGTCGATTGAATATACAAAGACACACGTACCATCAATCTTAATGGAAAGAATTTCAGCAGGACAAGCCCCAGTGACTTCCACCTTAGCAGAATAGCTGGGGTGGTCAACTGGATCTCTACCAACAGCAACATCGGCCTCCAGGTTGTAGAAATTGCTATCCACCTTGGCAGACATTTCAGCCTTTCCAAAGACAGGCAGAGACACAGAAACCTGCTCTGGAACAAAGACTTCAGGAAGAGGAATGACAATGGAGGCAACTTCCAGACCCAGCTGTGGCACAGTCAGGTGAGGAGTGGTCAGGGCAGCAGGGAAGTTCAAGTCTTCAGAGGATTTTCCACCAAGAGGCAGAGGAATGGCAAAGGTGTAGTAGTGCTTGCCAAAGTGGTACTTGGCATCAGCCTCACTGTAAATAACATGTAAATCATGCAGTTAAATTGGTTGTATACTATACTGTTTGGTGGCTGTGGAACACATTAACATTTGCAGCACAAAGGAATTCTAATATAATTAACAAGGCAAATAAATTTGCAAATGTGATACATGCAGCCCAAAAATAGAGCTCAGCTATATGAGCCAGTGCACAGATTTCCAAATGAATGACTTCTAAAAGCAAAATGAAGCAATTCAAGGTCATTTTGTAGAATATAATATAATTACATAGTGAGCAACATAATATAGGTATGTTTTAGAGGTTACATGAAAATTTATGTGGGACTGCATACTGCACATTGAAAAATTTAAATCTGTTATATAAGCAATTACATTGCACTGATACTGAGCATTGTACTTACGATTTCAAGTACAGTTTCTCTGGGAATGACAGCTCAGGGAATTCAGGCAGTCTCACATTCTGCACAAATGGAATCTCTGCACCATACTTCTCGATGTAGGCATTGACTCCCTGAACATGTAAGATGATATGTTATGGACACACACACACACAAACGTGCTAATCAGTGTACTGCAGTGAATTGGAAAGATGTTAACAATTTTCTAAACAAAAAAGTTATAAATCTATGTGTTTATAAATTGCCATTTTGTTTTACCTCAACAGACTTGCTGAGTAAAGTACGGACTGTAATCCCAGACCCAAGTTCCTGGTTCAGAAGGTCATTCATCTCAAGCATGTCCATGATCTCAGTGCTGACATCAGATTTAATTTCCGCCTCCACTTTCTCATTATCTGAGGTGAAAAAAAAAAAAATAATAATTTTGTAGTGTATTAAGGGAACACGCATCTTTACCAAATACCAAATAGCAAAAATTTATTTAGAGATTTTTCAACATAAGGGAAGCACCCTAACCATATTTAAGTGTGATTTCCTGCACAGAGCTTGTTTGTGGCAATTTGAAGTCAGTCTTCAGTTCAAGGGTAAGATCTTCCTCACAGTGAAGGTGAGCTGCAACTTTGAAATCAGCAAGTAGTGGGAAAAGAAGCTGAACTTCCACATTGGCATCCTTCATCCCCTCAAGTCTGTAAGAAGCAAATAGAAGTGCATATTTAAGGTAAATGCTCAACCTTGGTAGTTATAAACATGTATACGGTATATATTAAGACTGCTAATATATACATAGTAATATACATGTACACGGTATATATTAAGACTGCTAATATATAAATAATTATATACGTACATATGGTCAGTAGTAAGACTGCAATACATAAATATTCATGTAGGTAAAATCATTTCCCTTACTTTCCCAAAGCAATAACGGAGGCCTTAGGTATGTTTGCATTAATGAGGTCAATCTGCACAGAGTGGGTGGCCTTGCCCTTGGTGTTGGGGTCAACAGAGCCAAGCCTGAGTCCAACCTCCAGGTCATAGTCAGGGATCTGCAGATCAGCCTCAACAGTGTACTTCTGCCTGTTGAACTTCAGGGATGCTGTGGCCTCTGTGGCTGCAGCTCCTGCAGTAGAAACAAAAGAAGAAGTTAGGGCAAAACAGACAGATGCCTTAGAAACACAGTTCAATATTTGCAAAAAAGTACATCACAACCATTCACATCTTATGATTGTCTAGTAATTGTCAGAATAAACTGAGTCACCAGTAGTGCCAGTAGTGTATGTTTAAAAAGTTCAGCAATATGCTCTTTTTATAAAATTACCTTCAGCCTTCAGGGTAAGTGTGACTTTATCTGTCTTCTCCTCATAGGAATAGTCAATGTCAGCTGTGTACTCAGAAATTTCACCAGTGGGATGCAACTCAATGGCAAGCCTGCAAAGGTAAGAACAGTTTGCTCAGATATCTCCCAACAACTGACAATAACCAGTGCTGCCAGGTTCTTGAATGGCACTCTGCATTCAGGCATAATTTACTCACTTGCTGTCACCAGTGAAAGGGAAGTAAGGGGCATCATCGTTGAACACAGCATCAGAGTACTGCAGAGCTGTGCAGTACTTCATGCCAGCAAAGACTGGAGTGCATTCAGTCACATCAACTCTGTCTCCCAGGGATGGGATGGTCTTGATCTTACCACCATGCACAGACACAAGGGAATTGCTGCAATATAGAGGGAGAGGCCACAATTTACTTGGAATATCTCCAATAGATGGCTCAGGTTACTGGTAAACTGTCTGCTAGTAGTTAGAAGGGTGTCACTTGTGCTTTAGTCTCTTTAGTGCTCACGGTCCAGAACCAGAAAAACAGGCTGGGCTGGGGACTAAACCAAGGGATGACTGGAGAACTTGCAATTATATTAGAGGTTGGATTTGGTTAATTGTTCTCCAGCTATTTTACAGACTGAATTAGAATTTCAAGTAACTGTTTCTGTGAGCAGACATAGAGGTCATGCCAGTCGATAACGCAGTATAGATCTAGACATACGTGAGGCTGACGAGCTTGGCAGGGCTCTCAGGAGCGGGAATGGTCAGCTTTATGTTGTTATGGGACACAGAGACCTTGGCTTTCAGGCCACTCTCATGATAGATGTTGGTGTGCATCTCCAGACCAGACTGAACAAAGTCAGGGAAGTGAGCTCCAACCTCGGTCACAAACTCAAGGCCAGCAGATGGCATGAAGGCCACCTCACTCTGTGGAAGAAGCATAAGATGATATTGACCTGCTCCACTAAAACTGGATCATTCTCATAAAAATTACCTAGACCTAGATGATTAAGATAATTATATTACCTACCTAGATTATTGACTACCTAGATATGACCTAGATTATTATATCACCTACCTTGTCAGCAGAAAGGTGCACTCCTCCCTTGATTCCAGGGGTGAAGGTACCAGAGAGGGCAACTCTCAGGGGAACACCAGGGCCAGTTGGCAGGTAGAACTCATTGTCCATGAAGATGTAATGGGCAAATAGCTCATTGTCAGTGTTGGTTAGCAGTCCCTTGATGAACTGCAAAGCATCAACATTCACAAGTCTTATCAGTGATTTGGTCTAAAATGAGTTTGAGCACAAAAAGTGGCAGCAATAGCCTTTTGCAGAAAGAAGAATATTATTTTAAGAAACTCACATCAGTGGGGAACATTTTCAGGAGGTTGTCAATCATCACTGCAGCAGAGTAGGCCATCTCTTCCATGTCCTTGGTCTTGAGGTAACCAAGTTCCATACCCATAAGTTTCAGGTACACCATGGCCTTAGGGGCATCCTGAGCTGACAGGTCTTTGAACAGTTTGTTGAAGTTTTGTCTGAGCTCTTTGAAGAGGCTTTGGGAAGCCTATGAGGATGAAAACAAAATTGTGAATTGAAATCCCTCATGTACATGTAGAACATTTGCAAGAGAAGCTAATAGTTTAGTACCTGACACTGACATGTTAGGCAAAGCATTGGGGAGTATCTTAGTACCTGTCTCTTCTTTCTGTCATTCCTCAAGAATGGAAGCATGTTCCTCAGAACCTGTTTGACCTGGACAGGCATCTTGTCAGCAGCATAGTAGATGGTCTTCATTGCAGTGTCAGGGAAGAACCCATTGGCACCAAACAGGGCCTCAATAGCTGGCTCAAGCCCTGTGCCCTCCATGCCAATCTGAAAGTGCAATACATGATTAGCCAGATCAATTATGTGGAACATAAGCAGAGCAACATTTCAACACTTGTGACTACTTTTTCAAAATACAAAAAACTGCTTTTTATTCATACCTCAAACATGTCCACATCAAAACCAAAGGCATTCAGGGTCATCTCCAGCATGATTTCCTTAGGTAAGTAGCTACCTCCCTCAAAGATCATGTTGCCCTCCAAGGAGCCAACCTTGTAGTTGCGAGAGAACTTTATTGGGTCCATAACAGTTCCAACCTCATTACCCTGGAGAGCATCAAGGATCCTCTGTCTCAGCCTGCACAGAAAAGGGAAAATATATAAAATGATATTTGCTCAGTAAGGAGAAGGACAACTTTTGTTCTTTTCAATGTGAATGGACTGAAACTTTAAAAATATTTTTGCTATTGAACTTACTCCTGGGTCTCAGGTGCAGTGGAGCTCAGGATGTTGGTGACATGAGAGATCACAAAGCTCTTGGCCTGTTGGTTCTCCTCAATTGGCAGGGCAGCAGCCAGCTGAGAGAGCTCAGAGGGCTGGGGGTCCTTCATCAGAACCAGGTAGGCAGCAACACGTTTCTGCAGTGGGGCAGCACCGTCCAGAAGCACCTGCATGAGTACCTCTCTGCCCTATAAAGCGCAAAAGAAAGATTATTGATGATTGATGATTAGATATGCTCAATATACTGTAACTATTTACTGTGTATGTAATAAAGGTCAGAATACTCTTTGTCTGGGTTACCTCCTCAGGCAGAGTGGTCTGTCTGAAGCCCTGGATGGCAGCCAGTTGAACCTCTGGAGTAGCAGCAGGCTGGTTCACACACTGGATGACAGCAGATTTCAGGGCAGGGCTGGCAGCTCCCATAGCGGCAGCCATGTTACCAATAACCTGTGTGACAAAATAGCCCATAATCACTTACCCAAACTATTCATGCAATGTACAGTGAACAATTATAGAGGTTGGTGTGCCAAAACTGTTTTTGCTGCAGCCTACCTTCAGGGACATGAAAATGTGCTCCTGGTCACCAGTGCAGTCTCCAATCTGCTCCAGGGCAAAGTTGGCAACAGCCTCAATCTCTGGTGTCACTTTTCCCTCAGCCTGGTACAGTCTATCGAATACCAGAGCAGATGTCAAATTCTGACTCAAGTGACAAAATCAATAAAATTAAATGAAAACCACTTTAATACTTTTCGGGCAACCTTGAATAGTTGTCTTACTTCTTAACAGCATTGCTAGCACCATAGAAGATGGGCTTGCTCTGCTTGAATTTGGCCATTTCCAGCATGTCATGGACGAGCTGGCGAGAGGGGTTGGGCAGCAGACCCATGGCATAGACGGTGGCATCAATCTCCATAGAAGAGCTGTCGAAGGTCCTAAGGATCTGCATGATGGCACTGCTGCACTCGGGGGTGCCGCACTGGAACAGAGCCTGGTAGGTCAGGGAGCGAGAGATTTCCAGGGCCTCAGGCACGCCAGCAGCCAGGGTCTCTGCCGACATCTTGCGGATCATGCTCACAATCTTGTGGGCCAGGTGGGCTCTCTTGTGTCCGTCGGCGGTCTTGGACAGGCCAGCCAGTTCCCTCAGGAGAGCAAGAGTGGCCTCCTTGTCCTGAATGGGGCTCTTGTCCACACTGGCATGTGGGTAAAGGGTCTGTTCATTGGCCAGAACTACAAATTAAACAGACAAATGTGTCATGTCCATACATAATATTTTGTCAACGGAATGTACTTAATTAAGTCACTAAAATATGTCCATCAATAAGTCTCTTTCAAATTAAGATAAAATTCTTACTGGGATCAAAGACTCTATCGTTGTACTCAACCACAGCCAGGAGGGTGGCCTTCTGTTTGCTAACGTTGGTAACTCCATATTTGCCCCTGTAGAAGTATAACAATTAAATCAAAGACTAGACATGAGGAGAACTGTCTGAGGAGAAGTGACTGACACATCTGTTCATAGCCAACACTCAGACATACTTGTGGGAGAAAGGAAGCAGGATGTGGTTCTCAGTGCATTCTCCAGAGACTGGGTAGTGCTCTGCATTGTCAAACTTGTAGTTGCAAGTCTGGGTGCTCCTGATCAGCTGGGCAAGAGGGTAGTGCTGTAAGAGAGGTGAAAAATGGAATGGTAAATGACTGGTAAGTTTCACAGTACTGTACACTCTGGAATGTTTATTTAGACTTCACTGACTATTGGAACAGAGTGGTGCTCACATCCAAAAACATAGCACAGTAGGTGCCAGACAATTGTAGTAAGCAGTAGGATGGAGATAATCCACACACTGTGTTAGCTCCACGAAGTATTATATTTAATCTATTTTACTTAATCTTATTGTGCTTGTAGAGAAAATGTTGAGTGTTTTGTGTCCATCTATTGCAGCAATGCATAATAATAAAATGTTTGTGAGTGAGTGGATTAAGAACAAATGAGTGGAGTGAATATCATAGATCACGCTGTTAAAATTTATAACACACAAGTCAGTGTGTTCCCATGTACTGTGCTCCTGCACAAAATTTTTGTTTAATTATTTGTTCATACGCAGTTTACAGTTTTAAAAATTAAAATTTGCCTTTGATGTCTTACCATGCCGGTGATGAGGGCCAGGGGGCTGACATGGTCGCTGACAGGCCTGAAGTGGTCACACCTGGACAGGTCACGAGTGAGGGTGACATCTGTTGCAATGTCCTCTCTGGCATTCACAGTGTAGTCAGTCTTGCACAATCCGAAAATGGTGGGCTGAAGGACGGAAAAGACATCTTTGTTAGTAGATAAATGCATTACACCACCTTTTCTTCCCCCCCAAATCCTTTTTTTCTCAAACAAGTCTTGTGATGTGTGAATACTGTATATTCGTTTGATTTCTATTGTTCCTTGAATGGTTACTCTCTTATTTACAAATATTGTTTTTGTGTTTTAGCACAGCTTCGACACTTGCTTTTTGCTGTTTGCCTTGTAATGTGTTAATACTCTATTCTTGGCTTGATTTCTGATATTCCTTTAATGCTTTCTGATGACGCTTGGTATGTGGTATTTACATACCATCCTCTTGTTTCTCTCCTCCTCCAGAACAGGCACAGCAAAGCAGAGATGATTCCCCTCTTGATGTTGAGGATGTTGATGGGCTCATCGTCCTCAGGGAACAGCTTAATGTCATTGTCCCCTTCAACAGTGACCTTCAGAGGGTTCCTGAGTGGAGAACATTAGTAATTATCTGCTACCAGCCATTAACTTACATAGAGACAGTGGTATCTGTATGTAGGAGGATCCACTAAATACAGTGCCATCACTTTTCTTTTCTTTCAGACAAAACATTGTAATGCTTACTTCTCCATGGCAGCCTTGAAGACATCAGCAGTGGCTGCAGGGGAGAAGACTGGGTTGCCAGCTTCATCGAAGTCAGTGACCTCGCTGAGCGTGCATTCAGTGGTTCGCACAATGTAATGGCAGGGGCCAGGAACCTCAATCTCAACCTGTGGGTCAAAGAATAGGGATAGTGAATATAATATCTTCTTCTAAATCTAAAATGATCATCTTAACTGTGTACATACTCTACATGTCAGTATGTTAAAAGAATAGGTGAAAGGTAAAAGGAAGGACTCCTCAATACACCCCCCAAAAAACTCTGTAGATACAGCAACAGAATGTGAAGAAACTAAATTATTTACTTAATCTTAAAAATGCCTAGGCACTGATCTGCTCAGATATCCTACAAAGTTGGCATGCAAATCAACTAGCTTGTCTGGCTGTTTTATTAGGCCTAAATACAATGCAAGAGAATGCAAAGCTGCAGTCAATGTAACCCAAAACCAAAACTATTTAATGAGAATGACACGTTGCAGCTTTAAGATTACAGGGGAATAATAATGAAGATGATTCAGTGATATTCCATACCTCGCAACTTCCTTTTGGACCGTTGACAGCTCCATTAAGGAAGTTCAAGGACTCAGCTTCATACAGGTATTCATACTTGTGGAAGGGCTTGTACCGCTTGGCCACTAGGGGGGGATAAGAGAGCACAGATTTAAAACATTGAAAATAGTAAAGCATAGTTTAACCATTTAACCATTTAAATTGCATGAAAATCATATTGTGATATGTAGCCTATCAATATGTCCTTACATCCTTAGCAATAGTGTCACACTATTATTATATTTTCCTTGACTCACTGATTTTTCTGAATGATTCTTTCTGTTATATGTTATGCAGCAGTATCAGTGTCACACAGACTATGTTGAGGTTTTAAAAAAGGTCAGCAAATGTTCTGATCATCTTGACATTAATTTGTGAGGTGACCTCTGACACAAAGTATCATATGAAGGGCCAAGGCTGTAGTATTGTCGCTAAGTATCTATCCCAGGCCAGGGTTCTGAAAATGTTAGATCTGGTGCTATATGCTTTAACAACACAATATACTGATGAATCAGAGGTTTAGTCAGACTTACTCAGGCAAGGTGCTCCATCATCCGCATCTAAAGAGCGAAAGAAAATAAGTAGATACCTTATTAGAACCATTATTTAGAGGCATTAGCTATCTTTAGTCAAAGACTGAACTCCGTCATGAGAGAGTAATTTGCTCTCATAGGTGGTTCAGACAAGATGTTTTAATAAGAATGAATACAAAAATACAAAAGAAATCAAATTTGCCAGTCACTGTACTGTACTCTACTTCTGTTGATATTAAGGTGATACAAATATGCATTTTGCAATTAATAATTTGCATTATATGTTACATTTTTCATGTAGGCCATGTTTGAAGATTTTACAATGTGTTTTTTGACAATGTTTTCTATTTCATGTTGTACAATACATTTCTTGGATCTACAAGTCTTAAATACTTCATGCTGCAATTGTACTTCTGTATTTAACAATGATGCATTATAAGAAATGTCCAATAGCTCTAATACTCCTTTAATACTAGCTATTAGATCAAGTTACCCAAAGCAATATTACATTATGCACAAAAACATCCTTAACAACTTAAACTTTTGTCTGCAGTGGTGTGTGTGCGTGGAAAAAAATGAGGACTAGAAGTAGAATCTGCAGTGCCTTAAGTCAGGCTGGCATAGAGGTGAGCAACTTACGGGTCAGTGCAAGGGCACCAAGGAGCAGAGCGAGGCAGAGCTTTGTGTCCCCCATGATGGGTTCGCTGAAGCTCTCTCCAATGTTTGGACGAGTACTCAGCCGAGACTGATTCATCTCCTCTAGACCTGCTCTTTTATACCTCCAAGAGCAACTAATGGACAGGGGGAGGTTGCGAAAAGTTCTAAAGTCCACACTTCTTGCCCTGGTAGCAGGACAAAGGCAACTGGTTTCATGAAAAAATGGGTCTATACAACATTTGCAGTGTCTGCTCTTCAGATGGCTTAATACACTTATTTTAAATATTAATTGCATCCTGTGTAACAACAATGCATTTAACAATGAGCATGAAGTTGAACATCAATATGAACATGATCAAGTATATAACAACTGCATATAGCATGAGATCTGAGTTTTTCTTACATGTATTGAGCATATTAATGTGCAGGTGTCTTATTTAAAGATTGGCTTGCAGAACAGATTTCATGAGATAAATTCACCTGGAACATAGAAGAAGAACGATGGCCATACATGCCATGTTTCTCAGGACTAACAGGCACACGTCTACATTTTCTCCTTCTTAGTAATTACATAATTTTTTATTGATTTTTTTATTGATTATATTGATAAATGGAAAACTGGTCACTAATGAATATTAACTACAGATAACGATCAAACATGCCATTTTTGTTAGGACTCACAAGCACACGTCTACATTTTATCCTTCTTCTTCTTTTGTTAATTAGATACATTAGAATAGCTTTTCTGTGTAGTGTACAAATGGTGCTTCTACTTCCAAAACAGTCAATGTTAAACTAATTATTATAATGTATATTAACTACAGAATGCATTACCTAACCTGGTATAATGCATGTAACAATGTTATTACTTGCCAATTAGAGATGTGTTAAATGTGTTAAACCTTCCAGTAATATAAAGATCCTCACATTATTTTTCATGCAGCACATAAGGAGTCTAGTAACCTATATGGACATGGTACTTACAGGCCATGGGTTTCATGGAAAAACTGGAAAAAGTGATCTTCAGTGCAGCATGTTCAGTGATTCTGTTAGTAATGTGTCATATGACGCAATCTGGTACTGTAAATATGATTTTCTAGCCTGTACTTGCACGGGCATACTGACATTGAGATTTTCTTCATATATTTGTCAACAAATATTGGTTGGCATCAATTCCAGGGGCGCTTGCCAAGTCTTAATCTTTGCCAGCTTTTGAACTGGGTCAGACAATGAACCCACTGCCATGGAGACTTCAGTGCCTCCGCAATAGACATGCTGTGCATTGCATAACCTAACTAATGACAATGCTAAAGATTCAGAAAATTAAGTACTCCATTTCACTGCATGCCGCAGCTTGTAAGGTGATATAGTTTATTAAGGAAATGCATTTACAGATTGCTAATGCTATAACTTTTAGTATTCAATGGTAAAACCACAATGGTCCTTTCCATTGGTCTTGAATTGTTTAGTTGAGTAATTTCTGTAACAAACGTGACTGAATTACAACATCTTTGGGCCGGGGGACAATCATGCAAACTGTGCCTTTTTCATGTGTGCTTGTGCTATAGAATGTGTATGTGTGAGCAGGACTTTGCTTGGCAGATTGTGTGTGCGTGCTTTGGCTGGGCCAAGGTGCAGCTGATGGACCAATGTGTAATTGCAAACACCGGTCATTGATCTTTGATTCGAAGAGCCCTGAGCTTGCAGCTCACTGTAATGCCAAGGCAGGAGTTCCCTGTAAAGCTGTTGCAACCTCACAATATCTAGTACTGAACTACAACTTAGATGTGAACTGCATGACTTCCTTTGTCCCTTTTGGATACACATGGTTCCATTTTTTTTTTAATACACAAGGTAGCATTTTTCCAAGGCACTCTATTTACATATAAGGGGAGACCACGGGCTTTAGGAATGAGGGGAATGTGTGAATTACATATATACTGTATATGAACACACACACACACACATACACCACTACCACACTTTTTCCTTATGCCACCCCTGTCCCATGTGTACACATAAAGGATGCAGTTTCTCTTTTTATTTGGTTATCAGCCATGATGAAAGGTAGGCTACTGCATCACTTTCCCACTGACTTGATTGCTCTTGAAATGCTCTGACACAGCTCTCCCAGGCTCTGTTGTACTGCACTCCATTACACTGAATAATATGGTGCCTCAGTTCCAGTTTAGTTTAATCAGATGTCCTGATGGGAAGGGTGACTAATTGCCTGTTCTGAACTAGAAGGAAATCAAAAAGTCAGCATGTCATCTTTGAAAGTTACTTTCAGTTCCCCTCCTGCTGTGCTCCAAAAAGTTTCTTTAGACTTGATGACAGAGCTGATGGTGCAGCATAGGCTATGTTGTAAAATAAGAGTCCGAAAAAAAATATTGACATTTCTCAGAGACATTTTATTTACATCATTTACACATTTTTGCTCCTAACTTACTTGGAAGATACTGCATTTGCAACCTTACCCACACACCCACCTATTCAATGATCATTTAACAGAGTTACACTGTTTACAATGTATAGTATAACCTGCATATTCTCAGTTTTGCTGGGTGGTTTAAATGCTACATAATTTATTGTTATGTAAGTATAGATTTATTCAGCTGTTGTGACTGCTGTGATGCTTACTGATTGTAGAGACATGATTAAAGTAAGCTTACATTATTTCCAGAAAATGATGTAAACAAACACATTACAGATTAACTTTGTGAGAGGTAGAGATTTTGGCCATCATGAATATAATTTTAGTGTAATATATTATCTTATCATATTAACTAGGCTAATTTGGTCAATCATTTGTAATAACTTTGTAAAACAAGGTTAGCAGTAGACATCAGGGTTACTTCATCAAACTGTATCAAAGTGCTGACCTACTCTGATAAGGATTCTTTAATAATAGGGTTATATAATCATTTATCCAGCTGTGAAGTGACGCATAGACCAGTAAGTACAAATGCTTTTTAGGGTGGCATCTCACCAATGAAACACTGATTTCCACAAAATATTTGAAACATTATTACATAGAATATGTTTACATGTGCGTGAATGACTGTTCCTCCTGCTTTAACCTGTCGTTTGCAGCTGAACAGGAGTAGAGTGTATTCATTCAGGCTACCATACAAGCAGGCCTAAACTACAGTTCACATAGTTCATGATGCCACAAGTTGTAGGTTCCAGCCAGGGGTGTCTGCAGGGCTGAACCGCGCAGGATGACGCAGGTTACACCGGTCATGGCCTGCCTAGTTATCACAGAGATACTAGTCTGGAACTGATCAATGAACGTACATTTCAAGGATGGGTAGTCAATGCAGTGATCAGAATGGATGAAGTTAATTTAGAAATGAATAGTGGCTTTGGTAAATGGTGGGATTAACACCAGAAAATAAAAAATCTGTGGTCAGAAGAATGTGTAAATTAATATGGCAAAGGTAATGACATTGTTTGCCGTGCGGTTTGTTATTAGTTTGAAAGGTTTAGGCAATGTAGGAACATAAAAAGGAACACAGTGGACTCATGGACACATCCATAGCACTGTTGCCATAAAATGGTGCCGATGCGGACCCAGGTTTGAGTCCGACCAGTGGTCATTTCCCAATCCCGCCCTGTCTCTCTTTCTCTTACTCAATACTCCCACAATACTACCACAATAAATCCAAATAAAGCCAAATAATATGACTGTCAAGGGCTCAAATGCCAAACCATCTGGACAAAATCCAGACAAATGGTCACCTGATGTGTGCAAGATTGAAAAAAGCAGGGAAAGGTGCACAGTGTGCATAATGTTAACAGTGACAGAGCTAGGTGTTCTCTGCAGATGTTTGCAGTAGTAAAACAAATACAGGTCCTGCTGCCTGTTGTATATGCTGGGCAGTAAAGGGAAATCATTGATGTATCTTACATCATATGAAACCAGTGACATGCACACTATGATCAAAAATCTATTCACCAAAATATATCCTCCTGTGTTGTCCTGGTCCTTTATTTCAGTATTATGTGCATCTACATTACATTTTACATTTAGGCATTTAGCAGACGCTTTTATCCAAAGCGACTTACAAAAGAGGACAACATTCAAGCTACAACACAATGAAAGAACTAACAAGGAGTGCATATTGCTAACATAGAATCTGCACTATTTTAAGTTGAAAGTGCAATAGTGTAACGCAGTGTAGAGAAATTAAATTATTAAGTGCATTCTCAAAAATTTATGCCAGGAGATATTCTTGGAAGAGCTGGGTCTTCACGAGTTGGTGGAGAAGGTGGAGAGGGTATCAGTTGATCTGGTAGCACTTGGGAGGTCCACCAGCGCGGAACCAGATATGTCACTGGTTTTGTGCATCTCCAGCAGAAATGCATGGTATAGCATGTGCACTCATGATACACTAAAAAAAAGTTGGACAAAATATTTTGTTGTTTAGTTGCATCTTCAAACCTGCCTTGCCTAGTTCAATGTGTTTGCTTTTCTGTAGCTTGCATAAACAATGAAACAGCCTTTAAGTGTTGATGAATTAGAAAAGTGATTGCTTCTGTGCAGAAATTAAAGGATGAACTATTTTTTATTAGCTTTTTTTCTGTATTATATACACAATACATTCATTAATGTTTGTTTTCTTTTCCAAATTTAAATTTCAAATCCAGAATCAAAATTCAATCCTTGGTTCAAATCAGGGTTTTTACCCAACGCCCTTCTGTATGAATGGATTGATATGTACAGTCAAACTATACATTCTATTAGTGGGCCTACAGACAGTAGCTAAACTATGGATTGCTTTTCAATTTAAAAACATGTATCGCAATTAATTTTCATCTCAACTGGAATGAATCCTCGGACAGTCATATTGAAACTAGCAATAAATAGTAGTATACTATACTATAATTTATACTATAATAGTATACTTGTACTGAATTACAGAAATCTACAGGGCAGAGTTTACTATCTCATCATATATTACTTGGAGTTCAGAAGTTCAGTCCGTGAAATCTATAAATACAAAGTCTTACAGTTCAACTCCATATAGTCATAAATGCTTGTCTCACCACTTCCATACCCTTGATTTAGATTGATTTAGATTCATTGGTCCGTTTAGAGATAAGGAGACAGAGCAGTGTTACTGCCCTGGCTCTGCACCTGAGACACTATCATAGAAGGCTTATCAGGATATTATGCAGATAAGGCATTCAAAGAAACAATGGGTTAGTGGAGCAGATCAAGCACAGCAGAGTGGATGTAAAGATGTTGCATGTGGTTTGATTACCTGTCAGACCATCTGGCTCTTGCTTTGTGAGCTTCTTGACTCTGAGTTTAGATAACCTTTGACCTTTGATACAGGAAGATGTAGGCTATAGTGACTGACCATGATCTGAGAGAAAAGGAGAGTCCAAAATGGTTCTGGACTAGCTTATATGTGGAAATGCCATGCCAAGTGGATTTTTTTTTCACATCTACAATGAGAATAAAATGCCATGCATTTATGATGTAAATGATTATATTATATTTTCAGCAATTGCTTTGTTCAGCTGTAGAAATGGAAGAAAATATCTAAAACGCTTCCTTATATTCTCTCTCATCCATGATGCTAGATATGCCCTTTGATATAGCTGGGTTACAGTGACCACTGCAGAACTCAATCTGACTGGTAGTAGAAGTAGAACCCAAACAGTCGGTAATTGGGTTTATTCAAATCAAAATTGTGTTTGGCCTGTAGAAAATACCAGTATATACCATACATTTATTGGCACAGACACTGCTGGTAGTCATTAGACACTTTACCTCAGTTACACAAAAAGTGAATAGATAAATACAACCTTGAAGAAGAAAAATGCTCCAGAAGAAATAGATATTTATAATGAAAACACACTTGTTACAACTATCTCCTAAAAAGGCATTAAAAAATAGTAATAACAAAAAAACATTTACAACATACACACATACACACAACTATATATATATGTAACCAAATCAGATTATATCACCTATATTATTAGCAGATTAAGAGTAGCTTTAATAGCTATCAGAATATCTACGTGAATATTGCCTAGACATGCTTTTTCACATTGCCAAGACATAGTGCTCACCACAGCCTTGCAGTAATGCTGTTTCATATCTATAATCATGATGACTGGAGAATGCCAGATAGCACTTTGATAGTGAGTTCTACCACATATCCAAGACATTTCAGAGGACTTGGAGTTACAGTAGTTGCATTATCGATGAATGGCTGTTGGCCAATGCAAGCTGATAAGATGTGTGTGTGTGTGTGTGTACGTAAGGTGCCATGTATGCAGATAGCAGCAGCTGTACAGGCCCAATCCAGTCTGAGGCTGCAGCTGATGCGGGTGTCTTCAGCCTTATCACCATAGCAATGCTATCAGCATGAGGAGTTCATCACCTGTAATAGACACTGTAATAGGCATGTTCAGAAGTGCTGCTGATCGTTCTGTGATGAGGGCATAAGGAGGCAGAACACAGAACAATGGGAAAGGGCGGAGGGTTGAATCTAAACGCAGATAGCACAATCTCTAGGGGACGTGAGGGAGAGATGTTTCAACAACATCGTAGACTTGAACATAGACTCTACTACCTCTTTTTCACCAGGGCTGTGCTGGTGCTGGAGTTGAACTGGTGCTGGTCCAGCACCAGCATCAGCACTGACACACATTTCCACAGGTTTCAGCACTGAAATTTGTATAGTAAATTGTTACCATGATTACATTCATGGAGCCTATGTCTGGGGGTCAGTAATTTTTTTGACATGGAGCCTGTTATTTATTATCATTTCAAATGACTAATTCTGGCATTCCAGGGCAAAAACAGAAAAACAAAAACTTTAAAAACAAAAAAAATTAACTTAAAAAATATTAGCGCTAAAATAGTAAAATTTCTTATTTTAGCATAGTTTCACACTTTGACATTATGAATGAACCATGTTGAAATTATTAACTTATTATCAAATTACAATTATTAAATTATTAAATTAATTATTAAACAAAACTGACTAGTTGTTGGATGTGACAGCCACAAATCAAATGCACACAGCTTGCACATAACTTTCTGCACAGCTTTCTGGACCAGCACCTGTGATTGTCCGGTTGAAAACATGCAGAACCAGTTCTAGACTGGTCTCCGGCATGGCACTGGCAATGGCACTGCACTGCAGCAGCGGAAATGAGTTATACTTCTGCAAACCATATAGCACTCTTCCATGCACCTGAAGGTTTGCTGAATGGCTGGAATTATTTGTGTCTCGATCTGAGCTGCTTGCAAGAATTTGGATATTTCATTCTAGACTTTTGTTTATAATTACTTTTTGGATACTCACATTAAACAGAGGAAATGTGGATTGTACCTTTACACAAGTGATTGTGAAGACATTGTAACATCCTCTAAACTATGGACTTCTCCTTTATCATTCCATCCTGTCCCTCATATTAAGATGACCAAAGAATGCTAATACTAGCTAATAATAAGAAGTATTATATATGTATAACTCATTGTAACAAAATTCATAATGGGTTAGAAAGAAATCAGAATCCAAAATAAACCTTCATTTGGTAATAATTCTCAGATGAAGTATTTTTTAAATTATTTCCTTTCCATTAGGGCTTTCAGTGGTGATTAACCCCAGTGTAGATATGACTATTCCTTTGACGAAGGGTCTCATCTCACTTAAATTTCCATCGGATGTTTTCGACAGTGAGTCACACTGTAACGAGCAGAATTCTTAATTAATTTGTAAAGGAGCTGTGAGTCCCTGTCACCCCGCGTTGATCACCCATTGAGAAATGAGACAACTGAAGCTCACCCAACACTTCCCCCACCCCACCCATACTGAGACCCTTCACCCTGTAATGGAGAAAAATGGGAATAAGAAGCAGATACCTTGGAAGGCCTCCTGTCTGCCAACACCTGCAGTGGTGTCAGGGAGAGGGATAGTGTTGGAAGTTGCATAGCAACTGTCACAAAGTCAATACACACATGCTCGCACGCGCGTACACACGTGCACACACACACACACACTGAGCACACTAAGAGATGATCAGACATGAAAAGACAAGAAATATATGCTTAAAAATGTATGAATGTATGCAAATACACATGATTTTTATTTTATTTTATTTCATTTAAACTTTCTATTGTTATTTTTTATAGGGTAGCCAGTTTTCTTTCTTTGTTCGTTTTGCTTTTCTTTGTTTTGTTTGAGTTATTTGTATGAAGAACACAGTAAAGTCTGAAAACATACATGGGCTATGTAATGAGCAATGAGCTCATCTGTACTCTTACAAAGGTCAGATCCAACGTAAATGTGCTAGGCAAAGTCCACCTATATGTGTGTGTGAGTGTGTGTGTGTGTGTGTGTGTGTGTGTGTGTGTGTGTGCTCGTGCGTGCGTGCGTGCGTGCGTGCGTGCGTGTGTTTGTGTTATAGTGTTTCTAGAAGGCTCTAACTGATAGCACTGTTTTCAGCCCCTTTAGTTCACCCAATGAGCTGGTGGAGGAGGAGATTAGAGAGAGAGAGAGAGAGAGAGAGGTGAATAGGTCTGAGACATGGTGTCCACTCAAGGACAAAACTGTACAAGGTGCTCACTCAGAACACTGTAAAAAAGGAAACTATAGTTTATTCAGTTGGATTAACAATCTAAATTGTTCTGATAAGTATTGAATATTCTTAGAAATGGCAATAATTCCCATCAGACTGGCGAACTGCACCCCAGTGATGTAGGAACATACATTTGTGAATAAACTCAGTTTAACATTTCTGATTTGCACAGTTGTTTGGTGGAACAATAGCAACACATTGATATGACGGATCTCATATATGCCAATCAGAGGCCTGGTCTTATATGTGCCGATTGTACAGACTACAGATTAATAAGGACCACTACAGGGCAGGCAATTTTTTGTTTGTCACTTCTGTGTGACTGAACAAAGTACCTTGAGTTGCTTATGATCCATTTTGACAGTGCCATTGTGAGGAGGGGTCAGTCGCAGGGTCTTTAGGAAGGAGAGTCGGTCCTGGCATGGACATCGAGTTATATATTAGCAAATACATTGCAAAGAAACAGAAGTTTTAAAATCCCAGTTTTAAGTGCCATTTTTCTGGTGCTCCCACTCTAACATCAAGAGTGAAGGAGTGCATTAAGACATCATCACTCCGAAGTTCTACCCATTCACTTCAATGGCACATAATCTGAAATGAAAAACATGAAAAATGGCTGACCGACAAGGGGTAGCGTAACCATTTGAACAAGCCATCATTTCCGTATCGGCCAAGACGTCTCAGAGTTGGAACGGTGTCTCTATCTGGAACGCCCTGGTAGGAGTTGTGGCACACAAAAGTGTGTCAGAATGATAATAAGTAAACTCAAGAAGATCAATAGTGTGCTTACCTTTCTGTTCAGCTGCTGTGTGCTTGAGCATGCACACTAATTAGGTGCACATAAAGGTGAATATAACTTACCAACAGAGCGGTGAGAGCCATGGAAGGACTAACTTTTGACAGCTGTAAGGCCCATGTAACGCTTTGATGCAAAAGTTAAACCAATGTACAGATCCTACGCTGAGTCCATTAACAGCCATTGCAGCTTTATTTTAATTAAGCAGCAGAAGGTAACATTAATGTTTCAGCAGAGATGGATCATTATTTAACATTGCAAGTGGCGATAACAGATAACTTATAGCCTATAAAATTTGTATTATTTTATAGATAGCCTATAAAATAATACAGCAAAGTCTTGCAGTCTTTTTAGGAATATTAATGAAATTATTTGATATTGTATGAGTCTGTACTGTTAGCTTAGAAATATTATATTCAATTTAATTGAAAATAAAGTGTGCATTTTACTCTGCTAGCTTTAATCTGCATCTGGCACCGTTCATATACATTAATGCTTAGACCAACTTTACTGCCAAAATGGGCAGCATTAAACAGAACCTTATGGTATTGTTCTTGGAAAGTTAATCTGATTTATGTGTATGTAAGTGTGTGTGTGTGTGTGTTGTGTGTGTGTGTGTGTGTGTGTGTCTGTGTGTCCTGTAGATACAGGTACAGACTGCTCTGATGTGTGCGTGTGTGTATGCGTGCGTGTGTGTGTGTGTGTGTGTGTGTGTGTGTGTGTGTGTGTGTGTGTGTGTGTCTGTGTGTGTGATGCAGTCCTGTCCCACAGATGCAGGTACAGACTGCTCTGATGCATACATAAGTGTGTGTGTGTGTGTGTGTGTGTCTGTCTGCGTGATGCAGTCCTATCCTACAGATGTAGGTACACACCGCTCTGATGTATCGTAAAGATACTGAGGAGCTGAGGATCCTGTGCTGGTCAGAGGTCTGTTCTAATCACCTCTGCGCTCTGCAGTTTCCATCTCCAATCACCCTGAACCATCCAGGCAGGACTTTTTACCTTCCCCAATCAGCATACACTTACAAACACCTACGTTTCTCTGTCACACACACATACATACACACACACACACACACACACACACACACACATTAATATCATGATTATTTCACAATATTAAACTCAATTATAAACTCCATTCAATTTTTTTTTCCAAGCTGATGTGTTCCTTGGATTCAAGCAAAGCTCCAGCACAGCAGAGCAGTTCCATGGGAAGGGTCAATAGTGTCTTTTTGTCAATAGTAGGGCAAGTATGTACATGACGTGAATGATTCTACGGATTGGATTTTGAAGATCTGCGATGTTCAGGCGGACAGAGGGAGGAGAGAGAGATGGGGGAAGAGAGAGGTAAAGGATGACAGAGAGAGAGAGAGACAGAGAGAGAGTGACCGATAGCAATTGGATGTCTGATGGCAGGCAGTCGCCAGCATTGAGAAAGCTGTCCTGGCATCACACCATACACCTCTCCATCAATGTTTGTCTAAACTCAACCCTGTTCAACCCGGGCAGCTAGCCCATGTTGTTTCAGTGGCGAAGTTTAGGGAGCCACAGAGAGAATTTATTTCTATAAAGATCACTTATTTAGCACAGTCTTGAAAGGAATCCAATAAAAAAAGTATTTTTGGAGTTATTTATCAAATTTTTCTTTAATTCATGATATGACCTAAATTAAAAAGGCATAAAATTATTTGCCATTTGTGGTATTATACTGAAATCAGTGTGAGTGTGAAATACTGTGTGTGTGTGTGTGTGTGTGTGTGTGTATGAGTATGTGTGTGTGTGTGTGTGTGTGTGTGTGTGTGTGTCTGTGTTTGTGATGAATCATTCTCCCATAAGACCTGGGCATTCTTCTAAAGAGATGTCTGTCATTTTATTGGCTGTTTTGAGTTGAGCACAGTGCCATGATGTCCAGTGACCTCTGTGTACAAACACACACACACACAAACACACACACACACAGCATGGAGAGGCAGTTAAAGTACTGCTAATGAGCTTTTCTAAGTGTGGATGGATTATGATGAAAGGTTCATCTTTGCAGGATCACAGATATGACTTACAAGGGATTTTTGCACTCTTACCTTGGAAAAACGTCCTTGTACACACATGCCGACATGACCACACACACACACACACAAATACACACAAAGTGAATCATAATCAAGGACTGTGCCTGCAATGGTAATGTGTGCATGTGTGTACACACTCAAACATACACACAAGGAAATATAGAATAGTTAAAAGGTGGATCATAATTAAGGACTGTGCCTTTAATGGTTTGTGGACATGGTCCCACGAGAGGTCATTGGCATCTGCCCTCTGAGAGACAAATCAATATTTCAGACATGTGTATGATCCTCATATACAGAATCGTGTTTGTTCAAATGTGTGTATGTGTGTGCAAACCAGTATACATAGATGGACAGACAGACTGATAGACAGATAGACAGACAGACAGACAGATAGATAGATAGATAGATAGATAGATAGATAGATAGACAGACAGACAGACAGACAGATAGATTGATTGATTCCTGGATGCCCGTACAAAGTCAAAGTAAAAGGAGAGTTTAAAGGAACACGCCACCTTTTGGAGAAATGTTCTAATTTTCCACCTCCCTTGAATTAAATATTCGAGTTTTGCCGCTCTCCAGCTCTCATTCAGCCATTAGCATCTTGCCTATTAGCATCTTGCTCAAAATTGACTAAGAATTCCAGGATTTTTCCTATTTACAAATTGACTCTTCTGTAGTTACAAAGTATTTTAAGACTAGTGGAAAGTGAAACATGGGGAATTTCTAGGCCAATATGACATGGAACTATATTCTCATTCTGTCATAATCATCAAGGAATTTTGCAACCGTACTATGAGATCAGTGACTTGCACTACTTGACTTGGAGACATGGACAGACATGAATTCATTAATGCAGGTATAGTCATTGGAATCAGTAGACAAAGCATTTTACTGTACTTTGTATTGTAGTATGTGACAAATAAAAGTTGAATTTGAATTTGAAACACAAACATAAGCAAACTTTCCATGAACACTTGCTGTAACACCCTGTCCTGTCTTTTCCCCCTGTGCTCTTGTTGTTTCCTTCTGTCTACTCCTCTTGTTACTTCCCATATGTTCTGTGTTACTTCCTGTCCGCTCCTGTGTCACTTCCTGTCTTTGTCTGCTTCCTTGTCCTGTGCTCTGTTTATCCCTGCCGTGTGTTTCCAAGCTCCACCCCTCATCTGTACTCAGTCTTGTGCCCTAGTTATTGGTCTCGTCAATGCCTGCCTTATTCCACCTGTCCCTTATTCCCTTATTTAGCTCTCTTGTTGACTAACAAGGTCATAAACAGGTCTTTATTCAAAGCCATGGTGACTGACTGTAACAAACACAATTTACTGAAGTAATAAACACAATTTCATACATGATTAGACAATGAGATATAGCTTACACCAGAAAACACAAAGTTTAAAAGCTAATATTCAATGTGCCTGCATCATCTTGGACCCTATATACCAAAGAATTTAAGAACTGGTCATTGACCCTGCCCTGATGAACTTTTTGTTACAGTTTATGCCATGTAATTCATAAAGGGTTTTTAAATTAATTCCTTGACTTTACATGAGAGTGCCTGGAGTAGGCTAGTCCTGCAGTAATGCATTGTCTCTTGATGCTACACTTTCCCATCACATCCAGACAGCTATTTACAACCTTTCACCTAAATCAGTTCTACTGTCACATGTGTGTGTATGTGTGTGTCTGCGTTTGGGTCGAGTGGATGTTTTTGACACAGTTGAACCCTGTTTGATCATTAGGTGTAAACAATTCTCCACTCTGCAAATAGAAAACCAAGCATAACAATATTGATTTTACACATGAAAACATCAGAGAGGAGTGTTTTAGTCACCGATGTTTTCTTTTCACAGGATGAGGTTACTTCAGATCACTGAGAAGAGGCTTTCCTCCGGCCAGAATGTATAAGTTTCAACTGAATGTTTGTCTAGAGATTTGTGGCGAGACGAGCTGCAACGTTCTAAAAACCAGCAACTTGCTCAAATGTTCCTTCTAAAAACAGGCATTCACACCAGTGCAACAACTTGTAACAGGACCACGATTTCCATAACAACGCCCACATGCTGGCTGGTTAGCAAACAAAGTTAGCCTATTTAGCTAAATGGCAAATTGTCTCAAAAATTATGTTAATTTCTGTGACTTAGAAAGCATATCCATTGTGACTGAAGTTAAGCAGACACTGCTATTTCTTTCAAAGGAGCTAATAAACATTTCTCTCCATCTCTCTGTCCTGACATCTCTGCTGGACTGATTGAGTGACACTGTATCATAGAAGGTGTGAGGTAAAAACATTGAAAGTATACAATTTAACAATAAAACTTTACGTCAGCAACATATATATCAAAGCATGGAAATAAAAATAAAAACAAGTCAATACCAGGAAGTGGGACATTTGTTGCACATTGGAGTGCAATAATAGGCCTATGTGATGTGTCTCACAGATTTAACTGTATCTTGATTACAATACAGTAATACAGCATACAGTGCTGATGTTCAATTAACAGAGTCCATAGAAGCCTATGCAATTACAAAAAAAGAAAACAGACTGACAAAAAAAGAGAGGGTGGTAGAATTCAAACACCATCAAAATGATCATTCGAGTGGTTCCAGTGGCGCCGCAGGAAGTAGAGGTGCAGCTTGGTAACTGGAGGGTTGCAAATTCCTCCTGATCCTGTCGAAGGGTCCGTGAGCAAAACCCCACGGACCCAAACTACTCCCAGTGAGCAGGTTGGCACCTTGCATGGCAGCCTCTATTACTGGTGTATGAATGCGTGTGTGTGTGTGTGTGTGTGTATGTGTGTGTGTGTGTGTGTGAGAGAGAGAGAGAGAGAGAGAGAGAGAGAGTGAGTGGCTGAATGTAAGGCATAGGCCTACATTATAAAGCGCTTTGAGTGCTCAGAGGAGTGGAACAGTGCTATATACATGCAGTCCATGTACAATGGTCAACAAGACATACAAAAGAATCAAAATATATTCCTCACTCTCCCTGTGGTGGGGAGATCAAGAGGTCGCTGCATCTAGGGACGCGCCACCAAGAGGAGAAAACCAGGAGGAGAAAAAAAAGCACCACCAGACTATGCTCCAATGGGGAGCACAGTGTAGGGGGGCAAAAAAACACCTCAGCACACATAAGCACATATAACGTAACATAGCGATAACACAGCCAGTAGCCATGGCGACAACCTTATCAGAAGCCAGGCAGAGACAACAGTCTGCTGGTGTCTTGAAGGTGGGGGGAGAGAAAGGAAGCGAGAGCGTCACCCCGCCTTGTTCAGGCCTTCGCTGATTAGGGAGGCAAATAGAATTGGGGTTGTTTGGGTTTTAGTTCGAGAGGTGTTCTGTCCCTAGGTTTGTGGTTAATATCGCCTGTTATATGGTAGAATACTGCCACCTAGTGGCCAAGCTAGGTATCTTTTTAAGCCGGAAAATATACTTGCAGTTTCGTCATTGTACGAATGGGAAAAAACAGAAAGACATCCGTTGCTCGACATTGCTCGCTGCATGCGCTTGATACAGGACAATCTGTAAGTTTATCTTGTTACTTAGTTTAACTACAAGCGATAATGTAACTTTAGGTTCAAATGTTTGAGTTTGTAATTGTGTATGAGACTGAATGTTGAGAAAATGTTATGCTAGCTAATACTCCTGAAAAACTTAGCACTGAACCCGAAATGGTTACTTCAGTTTAACTTTAATGAAATAGTGTGTTGCTAGAACAGTGGAAACAACGATTGGCTTTGGATAAACTATTTGAATGTGTATAGAATGTACACTGTAGATTGAAATGTATCTTTATTTTTGTGTTTTCAGTTTCACAAAAAAAAAGAAAAAAGACGAAAACAGTGGCTCAAGTAAACACTCTGAAAGCTTCTTCAGACTCCTGGATCATATTTTTTCTTGTTTAGCTCGCTGTCTAGGCTGTGTAAGTCACATAGCTGAGGGCAGTAGAGTGAAAAGATTAGTCAACACATCAAGTTAATCACCAAGAGCTACATCTCCAATCAGTTAAGATGTTCAGTGTAGATGGTACCCCTCCCCTTTCCCAGTTGGAGATTAGGTCAGAGTGTGGTTCAGCTAAAACATCAACTTCACGCCGGTCAAGCAGGTCAAGCACGAGCAGCAGCTGAAGCCGCCCTCACCAAAGCTGAGTTTGCAAAACGCCAAATCGACATTGAGGTTGAGAAGGCACGGATTGAAGCAAGGCTGAATGCTATAAAGCAGGAGGGCGAGGCTGAAGCAGCCCTCGCTGCAGCAAGAGTCCTCGAGGCAGCAGCTGAAGGCCCTGATGACCATGAACGGACCATTCCAGCTATCCCTCTAACACCTGAGCCAGTCAAACGTATTGAAGAATATATCAAAACTCACTTTAATGAAGGGCCTAAATTCAAAAGGGAAGAAAGACCCCAGGGAAAGTCTCAGCCTGAGTATCACAGTGCATCACAACCAGCTACTCCGTACACACCTGGGTGGGCTACAGCGAACCCGGCTGGATGGCAGATATATCAAGCCCCACCTGTCTTTAACATAGATGCCAGAACAGACAACAGACATTCACAAAGCAGATCCATGTCCAGAACAGCAGAAATCTCAGATCTTGCCACCTACCTTGCGCGCCGTGATCTTCTGACATCCGGGTTTAAAGTCTTTGACAACAAACCAGAGACATACATATCCTGGAAGTCTATGTTCTGCAATGGCATTTGAAGGACTAAACCTCAAAGCCAGTGAAGAGCTTGATCTACTCACAAAATGGCTTGATGGAAGGTCGCTTCAACATGCCCTGAGGATTAGAGCAGTCCATGTGAACAATTCAGAGACAGGCCTTCGCCGTCTGTGGCAACGGCTGGACAAGAATTACGGCTCATCAGAAGCTATTGAAGCATCCCTGTTTAAACGTCTGGAGAGTTTCCCCAGGATCTTCTACAAAGACAACCACCTACTGCAAGAGCTCGCTGACCTTCTTCTTGAGCTACAAGCAGCAAAGAATGAGGATTATCTACCAGGCCTCAGTTTTCTTGACACATCAAGAGGAATAAACCCCATTGTAGAAAAGCTTCCAAACAATCTCCAAGAGTCATGGATCAAGTAAGGAACGAGATACAAGAAAGAGCATAATGCCATTTATCCACCTTTTTCTTATTTTGTTGAGTTTGTGAACAGTCATGCTAAAATGAAATGGATCCAAGCTTTATGCTACAAGGCTACAGCACACCACATCCCAAAACAGAAAAGGCACTAGCAAAGCAGACAAAAATTAGAACACCCATCACAGCAAACAAAATAGAAATTGACACACCTGATGCAAATGCTAACGCGCCACCCCTTGACCCAGATAAACAATGTCCCATTCATAAGAAGCCACATTCACTCGCTAAATGTAGGAGCTATAGAATGAAGACATTGGAGGAGAGGAAAGGTTTTTTCAAAGAGCATTCAATCTGCTACAAATGTTGCATATCTACAGAGCATAGGGCCAAAGACTGTAAAGCGGTGATTCGCTGTTCAGAGTGCACCAGCAATAGCCACGTGTCAACACTGCACGCTGGCCCACCGCCTTGGTCAGGGAAGGATCCAAAGACACCTACAGAGGGTCAGGGCGGGGAGCAGGACTCCCCAAACTCCATTGAAACCTCATCCAGCTGCACAGAGGTATGTAGAAAGGGGCTGCAAGGAAAGTCGTGCTCGAAAATTTGCCTGGTCTACGTTTATCCTAGCAAGTTTCCTGAAAAGAAGAAGAAAATGTATGCAATGTTAGATGCAATGTATCACTGGCCAGGTCTTCATTTTTTGATATATTTGATGTACAAGGTGAAGCCTTGCTGTATACAATGAAGACATGCTCTGGCACAATGAATACCAGCGGAAGAAGAGTCAGTGGTTTCATCATTGAGGGGATGGATGGGAAAGTGTCCATGCCATTATCAACACTCACTGAATGTAACCAGGTTCCTGATAACAGGAAAGAGATACCGACCCCTGAGGCTGCAGCTCATCACCCTCATCTGAAGTTTGTTGCGTCTCTGACACCCCCAGTGGATCCCTCTGCAGAGATCCTTCTCCTCCTAGGCAGGGATATCATTCGAGCACACAAGGTACGCAGTCAGGTGAATGGCCCACATGATGCACCTTACGCTCAATGCCTTGATCTAGGGTGGGTGATCATAGGGGACGTTTGCCTCGTGGGAGCTCATAAACCCACTGTGAACTCTTTCAAGACAAGCATACTTGAAAATGGACGACCCAGTTTTCTCACCCCCTGCGAGAGCAGAATTCATATCAAGGAGAGGTTCGCAGACACCGGCCTCCTCTGTGAAAATAAGCAGACTAAAGATGATGTAGGCAAACTCATCTTCAAGCAAACAGCAGATGACGATAAGCTGGCGTTTTCCCGAGAAGACCAGATATTTCTGGATATCATGAACAAAGAATTCTATAAAGATGAGGCTAATAATTGGGTGGCTCCACTCCCTTTTCTCTCCGCTCGACAGCGCCTGCCCAATAACAGAGGTCAAGCTGTCCATCGTCTAATGTCTCTCCGTCGGACACTGAAAAAGAACACAGAGATGAAAGATCATTATGTAGAGTTTATGGAGAAGATGTTTAGCAGGAACCATGCAGAACATGCCTCTCCCATTAGCGCTAGAAAAGAATGCTGGTATCTCCCAAGCTTTGGCATTTACCATCCCCAAAAGCCGGGAAAAATCCAGATAGTCTTTGACTCGAGTGCTCAGTGCAACAACGTATCCCTTAATGATGTGTTGCTCAAGGGCCCAGACCTCAACAACACCCTGGTCGGCATGCTCATCAGATTCAGACACGAACCATATGCGGTGATGGCAGACGTGGAGCAAATGTTCCACAACTTCGTCGTCAAAGAAGAACATCGGGATTACCTTCGGTTCTTGTGGTTTCAGAACCACAACATAGATGGAGACATTGCAGAGTTTCGAATGAGGGTCCATGTATTTGGAAACTGCCCATCGCCATCAGTTGCTATCTATGGGCTAAAAAGGACTACCATTGAAGGTGAGAAAGAATATGGAAGTGATGCAAGGATGTTCATTGAGCGCCACTTTTATGTGGATGATGGACTGAAATCCTTCTCTTCAGAGATTGAGGCTATTGATGTGCTGCGCAGAACTCAAAAAATGCTGGCACAATCAAATATACGCCTGCACAAGATTTCATCCAACAGTTCGACCATCACAAGCGCCTTTCCAGATGAAGATCTGGCCACCAGGCTGCAGGGCCTGGATCTTGGACAAAGTACACCATCTATGCAGCGTACCCTAGGATTAGGGTGGGACCTGCCCACAGACTTGTTCATGTTTCAGGTGACCAGCAGTGAGAAGCCATTTACGAGGCGTGGTGTGCTGTCGGTCATCAACAGCCTATTTGACCCCCTTGACTTTGCTGTGCCCGTCAGCATTGAAGGTCGCACCATTCTGAGAGATATCTCTTCTGATGTCTGTGACTGGGACGAACAGCTGCCAAAGGAAAAGCAAGTTATGTGGGAAAGGTGGAGAGAGTCTCTTAAGCACTTACAGCAGCTGAGCATCCCAAGGAGGTACACCTCAATCCCCTCGTCTGCAGCACAGAGGAAAGAAGTAATCATTTTCTGTGATGCATCCATAAAAGCAGTGAGTGCTGTTGCCTACCTGAAGCTTACCAACGTTGATGGTTACAGTGAAGTGGGTTTCCTTTTTGGTAGAGCAAGACTTGCTCCAAAACCAGACATCACTATCCCAAGACTGGAGCTCTGCGCCGCAGTGCTGGCTGTGGAAGTAGCAGAATTAGTTCAAGAAGAGCTAGACATTGATGTAGATGAAGTAAAGTTTTTTACAGACTCAAAAGTGGTACTAGGCTACATCTTTAATGAGAAGAGACGTTTTTATGTCTACGTCCATAATCGAGTAGAACGCATCAGGCGATCCACGCAGACATATCAGTGGCATTTTGTGCCCACTCATTTAAATCCAGCTGATCATGCCACAAGAGCACTGCCTGCCGACCAGCTCCTTCTCTCCACATGGCTGAGTGGACCTGCCTTCCTCACAGACTTGAAACAAAGTTGAACACAGGAGGAACCCTTCAGCCTTGTTGACCCTGATGTGGATCCAGAGCTGCGGCCAGGGGTCGTGACTTGTATCACCACTCTATCAGAAGGTAAACTAGGAAGATTTTCTAGTTGGAACATTCTGCTAAAAGCCATTGCTAGACTGAGACACATTGCCAAGTGCTTCAAAGACAGGCAAGAGAATGTATGTCATGGCTGGCATAAATGTAGCTTGAACCTTGGTGAAGACCAGCTTCATCAGGCTAAAGTCACGGTCATTCACACTCTTCAGAGAGAGATATTCGCTGATGACTTAGAACATTTGGGGCGGCATGAGCCTGTAAAGAAATCAAGCCCGCTTAGCAAACTGAGGCCATTTGTGGACACCTGTGGACTTCTCAGAGTGGGAGGTTGGCTAACAAGAGCACAGCTGACTTTGGATGAAATGCATCCTGTTCTTATTCCAAGAAGACATCATGTGACTGAGCTAATAGTCAGGCACTTCCATGAAAAAGTGTACCACCAGGGCAGACATTTCACTGAAGGGGCGGTCAGAGCTGCTGGATTTTGGATTGTGGGAGGAAAGAGAGCTGTGAGCAGCACGATCTTCAATTGCGTCACATGCCGAAGGCTTAGAGGCAAGCAAGAAGAGCAGATCATGGCTGACCTGCCTAAGGACAGACTATGTTCAGACTCTCCATTCACATACGTGGGTCTGGATGTGTTTGGTCCGTGGCCAGTCACAGCAAGGAGCACAAGGGGAGGTCACGCGGAGGCCAAAAGATGGGCGGTCATCTTCGCTTGTATGAGTATACGTGCCATACACATTGAGATCATAGAATCGATGGACACATCTTCATTCATCAATGCCCTGCGCCGATTCTTTGTGATTAGGGGTGTTGGGAAACTGCTCAGATCCGATTGTGGGACCAATTTTGTGAGCGCCTGCAAAGAACTGCAGATTGACAAGAAGAGATGCCACAACAAAAACACTGACACTTACCTAGAGGACAAAGGTTGCCAGTGGCAGTTTAATCCTCCTCATGCGTCACACATGGCCGGATCCTGGGAACGCATGATAGGAGTTGCGCGCCGAATCCTAGATGCAATGCTACTGCAACATGGGCATGCAAGGCTCACTCATGAGGTATTAGTGACATTCATGGCTGAAGTAACAGCAATAGTAAATGCACGGCCCCTCACAACAGTTTCCTCGGATCCAGAGAAGAGGAATGACTGGCCTGTCGGACTTGTGAACAAAACCTTTCCCAGTAAGGATGGCAGAGTCAGAAAGATAGAGGTCAAAGTTGTGCGGAAGGGTGAACAGAGACTCTTCTTACGGCCTATAAGTGAAGTCATCCTTCTGGTTTCTAAGGACTCTGCTTGAGTATAGATAATATAGAGAATATATATCAAATATTTTACATAAGTTCGTTTGGGTGACATCCTTAGGATGTCAGGCGGGGAGTGTTCTGTCCCTAGGTTTGTGGTTAATATCGCCTGTTATATGGTAGAATACTGCCACCTAGTGGCCAAGTTAGGTATCTTTTTAAGTCGGAAAATATACTTGCAGTTTCATCATTGTACGAATGGGAAAAAACAGAAAGACATCTGTTGCTCGACATTGCTCGCTGCATGCGCTTGATACAGGACAATCTGTAAGTTTATCTTGTAACTTAGTTTAACTACAAGTGATAATGTAACTTTAGGTTCAAATGTTTGAGTTTGTAATTGTGTATGTAATTGTGACTGAATGTTGAGAAAATGTTATGCTAGCTAATACTCCTAAAAAACTTAGCACTGAACCCGAAATGGTTACCTCAGTTTAACTTTAATGAAATAGTGTGTTGCTAGAACATTGGAAACAACGATTGGCTTTGGATAAACTATTTGAATGTGTAAAGAATGTACAGTGTAGATTGAAATGTATCTTTATTTTTGTATGTTTTCAGTTTCACAAAAAAAAAGAAAAAAGACGAAAACAGTGGCTCAAGTAAACACTCTGAAAGCTTCTTCAGACTCCTGGATCATATTTTTTCTTGTTTAGCTCGCTGTCTAGGCTGTGTAGGTCACATAGCTGAGGGCAGAAGAAGAGGCTTACCATTTTTAAACCTCTCTATTGCCCAAACTGGGCTCCAAATCCTTTTAGCATGTTAACTGATACCAGTGAGTGTGTTTTTCTTGGTTTTGTGTGCCTCGATAGGAGGAGCTTCATCTGAATATATGAATATCTGTTGAGTGTCATCCCTACCTCCCACTGGATGAATTCCTTGTCACCAACCCCTCCTGAGTGGACAGCGACCAACTTCATACCAGGACTGACTCTCCCTCCTAGAAGCCCTGTGTTCTACCCCGTGTCGCAATGGCACTGTCAAAGTGGATCCATCCAAGGCCACCCCTATGATCTCACTCCTTGACTTTAACATTATGTCTGGCTGCTACAACACTGCCCAGCCAGAACTTTATACAACCACATGACTTGGCCTGACTACCATATAATGTTGTGGGACTATATTTTAGAATTATTCTCTAGTCTATCATAGTAACTACTGACTGCACTTTTTCTGCATGACCCCTGGCAATTGGGTTGCCCTTTGAGCCATGGATCTGCCCAGGGTTTCTCAAACTAAGGGAGTTTTTCCTTGCCCCTGTTGCTCTAGGGTGCTGCTTGGTAATGTCTGTAAAGTGCCACAAGACAATTTATTGTAAACAGTGCTGTATTAATATAATTTAATAGAACTGAACATTTATTTAGTAATTTATTTAAAATTAATCATAACATGTTGATTTTGACAACTAATATGAATTTAATGACAACTGCCATTACTTGTGAAAAACAATGCCACTGCTGAAACAGAATAGGAAAGAAGGGAAACAATTTATGTTATGGTTTTGTTACAGTCCAACATGTTATGGTTTTATTATAGTCCAACATCGTCATATAATAACATTTGATAATGACATTGGTCTTGTAATAACGACTAGACATGACTGGCCTTCCTGAGAATGTAGACTTTATTACTGTAAAAACTGTTACAGTTATGCTGCCCTATACTGCACAGCTATACTGCCCTCTGGTGGCTTTATGTAAATAGTAGGTAAGCTCATCAATTCATCTTTTTCTTTGATAGTATAGCATGTATTTCTATGTAGTTCAACAAAACTCGTGATTTATTTTTTAATTCATTATTTTTAGACTTAAATAGTTTTTGCTCAGATCTAACAGTATATTTTGTACACACACATACATACACAAACACGCTGCCAATGTACAAAACAGTGGTTAAGGAACTTGGCTAACATGCTAATAGCCTAGAAATTGTGTGTTCGAATCTCGGCTCCCACTGTTGTGCCCTTGAGCAAGGCACTTAACCCTACGTTGTTCTTGAGGAATCTGACCTTGATGTAACGGATAGTTGCCCACGTGGGGTGGACATGAACAGCTGTTAGCCTATACTGCCACCCTACGACATCACACAGGTGTGCGGCTTTGAGTCCAGATGAATAAGGAAAGACAGGTCAGATACGCCCAAGGTAAAGCACTGTTGGCCTACTTTCCCAGACCTGTGTGATATATACATGTACTCCAAACCCACTAGCGTGCTTATATTTACTCGAACCAAACGACACATACTGGAAAATAGACCTATAATTTAGGGTATTTAAATTACTGGACAGTGTGTCTATTGCATCGTCAACAACAATAAAACATAAACATTAATCGATAAAAACAACTTGGTATAGTACGCTACATCATGGTTCTATGCAAATCTATGCAAGATTTATATGCATTATGTATTTTATGCATCTAAGTAGGAGCAGATACACGATTAGAGGTAATAATACAGAAATAAACTTTGAGGACTTTGCTGGACTGATATACCGTATTAATAACGCTGCCCTACACCCTTCTGCAAAGTAGTCGGTAACTGGAAGAGCTTTTGGAAGAAAAGTGTGGATGGACCAATAGTCACTCGATAGGGTGGCACACTGCTGATTTGAAACTGCGGTTTATGTAAGCCTATGTTTTTCTTACCACCTGTTTAAGAAATGTGTGCAAATATCTAGCATAAAATGCACATGATGATGTTAGCAGTATCCAGCAAAGCCTTCATTTGAATGCCTCGCTCCCCCTAAACCATGAATTGGAAGCGTCCATTGACAACCGAGTTGGACAGTCCGAGGTGTCAAATCGCAAACAGTTGAGGCGGTGGCATGACTGCAAAGCGTAGGATGGAGGCTATCTGCGGAATTCATCATAAGTAAACTTTTTATCAGTTGTTAGTAAGCTAGCAAAGAATCTCACATTTCGACCATGAATGGACTGGAATAACAGCAACAGGTTAATTGCAAGTGAGAGTGCATTATAGGCTGTCGAAACCTGTTATTCTCTTCGTGTTCTACGCAGCAAATGGCTAGTTTAATCAACTGATAGGCTCCTTAAGAAGCAGGCAAAACAAAAAGTAGTGACATAATATTAAGTCTAATAAGACCGGTCTTGGGATACATTTCAACTTGGACACGCTATTTGACTGAGCGCTTCCTCAGCGCGAATAACGGGCATCGTTTCAAGATCAGCATATCTGTAAGTTTGTTTCTGTTTTTGACAGATACCACCACTTTATGTAACTTTATTTAACTTGAGAGTTACTAATGTTGCGAATATTTATAGAGTCCGAGTTATGCGACGATTAAAACAATGTTTACGTTTTACGCGAAACCGGAAACTTTCCCGTTTGTGGAAAAAGACAGACAGCGAGCTACTGTTGTGTTTAACCACACGTTCATGCAGTTTTCACCTAATCTTAGAAAAAGACATTTTCACACTCAAATGGAATTTACTTTTTTGGCGCAAAATGCCTGTTGCAGTTTTTCACAATACTCATGAGAGAAACGGAGGCTGGAGGTGGGGCATGGGCAAAAGCCAAGCCAGGGTGAAAATAAGTATTTTTATGTCAAATGTCCATTAAAGCACCACCCATAATGTGTGTGGAAACCAGAACAAGGAGCCAGTGTACATTTCAATTTCTGATAGCCTTATTTGCTGACAATATTATGGGTGGGGTTCAGATTTTTTTTTTCTGTTAATGTCTAATGTGTTTAGAACATAATTTGTATCCCGATGGCGTAGTGATTTGGATGGCCACCAAGCTGTGTGTATAAAAGGGAACCCCTTCAGTGACATTGTGAGGAAAAAGGGGTGTGTCCTGGTACACCGCCTCAGGATTACTGAATCACTCTATGCCGTTTCCAGAAATTTCACTTCAGGCAAGACATGCTTTCCTGAGACCTCTTTTCACTCACACTGCCACGTACAGATGCTCCTAATAGTTCATCAGGCCAAGACAGTCAGGCCAGGGTATGGATGTCGATTGTCCCGACCCTCTCAGTGTTGTTCCTCTGGGGTCTAAAGGTGATAGTCCATCTGTGACCAGCTAAGCCCATTCTCATGAGCACAGACCACTCAAATAATATTTTCTCGTCTTGGGAATTAGGGAAAGAAAATGCACATCGGTGACCCCCTGACCTGACATCAGGAACAGCCGCAGCCAACAGAGTTGTGGGAAAAAATTCCCAAAATGCTTAGAGCACCGAGTAGGCTTGTGTTTGTTTTCACTGGAAGTTTCTGGTTGATTGGAACAGAAGAAAGACTTGGGCTCCACGTCCATCTGGCTGCCTGTCTATAGACTCTGGGCACAGAGATCCGTGTGGCTTTAGCCTATGAGATCCAAGACTTGCATGGAACTGGGCTTTATAGAGTCTGAAACTGAACTTCATGTGATTTGTTTCTGGGCGCCATCAACACACAGAGCTGCTACTGCTGCCGTAGTCCATTTTCCATCAACACAGAACTGCCTTTGTTCTGGTTCAGGCTTCAGCCATTGAACTATTAAATAGTTTGAAGCATTTCACTATAAAAAAATGAACCTGAAAAGTTAATTTGGAGCTAGCACCAAAAATTAGGTGATTTCCCTGTGAAACGAAGTTGGTGTGTCATCACACACACACACACCACCCTCAGTTCTTGATATACAGTGTCACTGGTTCCTTTTATAAAACGGTGCAAATCTGGGCAGGCTGACTTAAAAGCACCAAGGTTCAATGTGAATTGTGAGGATACGTGGTTCAAGATCCACCCCCCTGTTGCCCATAAAAAAAAAACTCCATGGCACTAACCACCATACAAGCTAATGACCTCATGGATTATACATGTGGGCTGATGACTGCATGCTAAGTGTATAATGGCCCAACGCACATACGACATATGACACGACTGTGGGGGTGGCTTGTACACTTCAGCATTGGCTCTTCTTTTGTGCTGGTGAACTTAATGTGGCCAGAGAGCATGTAGCTCATTCTCCTGAGGTGAACTGTAAAGTGCTTTGCTCAGGGTTTATATATATGTGTGTGTGTGTGTTCTGTGTAAACATGACACAGCGTACCCATATGGCCCTCATTACCCATATGCCTCTCTCATCAAGCATGTTCTCTGATGAGCAGAGCAGAAAGGTAGGGGGTCACAGGTCAGACGACACAGGTGAAAGGTCGAGGACTCATTCACAGTGGTGATGGCCATTTCTCTTCAGGGCGTGAAATGTGTCTGTGGAAACTGTGTGTGGGTGACTGTATGAAAAGGCAGTGTATTTAGCCAGGGTAGGGGATATAGAGGAAAATGAGGAAATGACTGAGAAGTGTGTCTGTGTGTGTGTGTGTGTGTGTGTGTGTGTGTGTTTATGTGGAGGCAGAGTGAATATGTTCTTTTGTGTGTGTTTGTGTATTTGTGAGTATACAGTATGTGTGTAGGCAACTTGAAGAGGATGCCAGGCAGGAGAGAAAAGTAAAATGGAAAGTTTGTGTTTGTGTGTGTGTGTGTGTGTGTTGTTTTGAGGGCGGAGCAGCAGTGTGTGTTATTCATGTCACATGTTGTCTGTTTGCAGGTTCTCTATCGCTGTGATGTCTGTGTATACGTGTGAGCCAGTGTGTTTGTGTGTGGTGTGAGTGTGTTTGTGTTGAGTGTTTGTGAGGAGTAAAGTGAGTGTGCTTGTGTGCATGTGTGTCACTGTGTGTGTGTGTTAAATTATGGCCAGTGGTACTCTGGTAGATAGAGAGGGGAAGCTTAATGGCTTCTTAGCATGAAATATTTGGTCATAAGAAATGTCTGGAGGGGAGTAGTAATTCATAGTGGATTGAATAGCTGGAAGAGCTAGAGAAAAGGAAGAGCAGGAGAAGACCTCTTGAGGATAAGTGATGCATTCTGGGGTACTCATCTCA
>PYXC01002019.1:80000-167500 GCA_015244755.2 Tenualosa ilisha
ACTTATACTCTTTCCCTCTCTTCCTAACTCCACCTCTCACTCATCTCTTGTCTATTTTTCTCTGGTTTTAACTTCAGTGGTCAAAACAGAGCATCCAGGACTCAGTTTGACATTCCCTCTCTAATAAAATAATCCCTTTCAAGCTCTCTCTCTTTCTCTGCATCTCTTTTAACTCTAGCAGTCAAAACAGAGCGCCGGGTCGGAGCTCCTCATCTCAACCCTGCCCCCCGCTTCCTGCCAGGTTTGAGGTCCAAAAGATTCCAATGGAACATCTCAACCCATTCCACCCATCACCCCGCCCCTGCCCCCACCCCAACACTCCCTCTAGATCAGTGGTTCTCAAACATATTGTTTCTCAATCTCTGCCGTAGAGGATGGGGATTTTTCAAGCCACACCTGTCCCAGCAAAAATGAAAAATTATATACATTATATATATATATATATATATATATAATTGTATATAACTCAGGTCACACAATATTTTTGCACATGGCATACAACCACATGACATTAGATAATAATACAACGCATTACTAGAGATATGACATAAAAATGACTTCTTGTGATTTCTTTGTTAGTGTTGCCACAACTGTCATGTCTATGTGCCCCACACCAGAGAGCCAAGACTCTAGATCAAGTCTATAAAGCTCTCTACAACCCACTCACTAACCTGCACACTTGCACACTACAGCATCCAAACCATACAGACAGTGCTTGGATCAATATGAGGTCAGCGAGCCTCAGCTTTTGATGGATGGGCAGTTAATTCCTCAAACAGGCACAGTCGGTGGCATGCCAAGTCGTAACGTGGTGGTATTGTGGTGTAACTGTTATAAATGCAATTCTAATTCCGCTGGTGCTTCAGTGAGTGCCACTGGTCTTGCTATGCTTTGCAGTTGGCTCATAGTATTTTGACCTGGTAGGTGGCTTTGTGAATCATAGACTTTCGTGAGGCTGTCTGTCGATCCCTTTTTTTACCCTCTCCTGCTTTTATTGTACATTCCTCAAACGTATGGTGTTTGAAGCTAAATGTTTTTTTTTTTTTTTTATCAAATATAGTTTTGTTGGCTTATTTTAATGGAGGTCTAAGTGCCAAAAAATATTCACTATTTGTACTAAAGGTATCATATACTCATCAGTAACCGCTAGTGACTTTATATTGTGTCGGAACGTGTTCTGGAAGACAGTAGTGACGGTATCTTGTATGCTTCTAACATTGCTGTTTGCTGGGTGGATTTGGCAGCACTGGTGTTTGCCATATTTCTGTCGGTTCTGTTTTTAAATTACATGTTCCAGTGTAATTTCATTATAGCTCCATTGCGCCGCGTTATCAGACTGTTAACGTTCACCTCACCCGCTGTGACACAGCCAGCCCGCTCCTAAGCAAAAGAACTGGCATATCCTCCCTTGTCCATCCATCTCGCTGTTTACATTTTCAAAATGGAAAAATTAAATAAAGTCTGGATGACGTTAACTTTGTTTTTTTTGTGAATCTTTATTTTTTTTTAAACAAAACAAACAAACAAAAAAAAATACACAATACAGTTTCAACTGTGTTTAAGAAAAATCTATACAGTAGCTCCCCCCATTGTCCTGGACAGACACCACATGCAGCAGGGTCTCATGGGGTGTACACACGCATACACACACACACGCACACGCACACACACGCACACTTCTAGAAACAAGCCCATTCCCAGACGGCCATCTGTATGGGGAATGAAGGTCAGGCTCAATCATGCTCAGGTGAACTCACTCTCTCTGAAAGCAAACACCAATCTCCCTCTGAAACCACAAACACACCTGAGTTGTTGGCAAAACCATTTGGCAAAACCATCTGTGTTTCAGGCTGAATACCAATACCCTAGCCCCCTAATAAACATTAATCCCTAAACCCTAAAACACATGACTGACAAATCAGCTAATCATGAAGTTGATTCACGGGAGTTACATTTTTGAAGGCATTGGCATTCAGCCACCCCAGTCTGAGCACACATCTACCCTTCTTCGTCCCAATCCCAACTCTCCCACTAACTCCTAGTCTTGAACGCAAGACTTGACTGGCATAGATCAGCCAATCAGGAAGTCAGCTCTGGTTCATTCATGCCAGTTAAGAATTTGGGTTTGGGGGGGGCATTGGGATTTAGCATTCATTTCTCTCGCAAGAGAGGGAGAACGGCCAGTTCCTGAACTGGACTTGGGTCTTTAGTTCTGTGTGTGTAGCTGTCAGAAGGGAGGAGTCTCACTGAAAGATGATGCCACACACACACACACACACGCACACCACTAGTGTGATCTGAGGGGTGAGGTGGGAAGAAAGCTGCACACGTCTGTCCATTTTGGTTTTCTAATGGAGTCAGGGTGGCACTGGTTACCCCCTTCAGCCATAGGAGATGGGGCGTGTGCGCATGTGCACACATACACATAAAATTAGACAAACAAATGGAGAGAAAGAGAGAGAGAGAAAGTATGAGCGAGGACTGCATACTCCCTCACACACACACAACCCAGCAGGTTTATCCACATCTGGCCAGCCCCTCTCCCATCTTTGCCCAATCCTCATCTCTAGACTCATAACTCATCCTTTTCCAGATCATCCAGATCAATGTCGCTAAGGTCAATGTCGTCCTCCACAGGGAGCTAGAGAGAGAGAGAGAGAGAGAACAGCATCCAGTCAACAAACGATATTACAGTGCTATAATCCAATAATTCCACTAGACCATTTAGAATACAAGTGTGAGGCTTTAGAGAGCAATAGTGAGGGCCATCTATCTGAGTCACTATTCAGGTCCATCCAGCTCAACACACTTGTGAGAACTGTGCCAGTTCTATGGACAGGATCTCTCAGAATTTGAGTGTTACTACAACCCCTCCTCCATGCTGCATCAAAAAAAGACATTCTCCCCCTCCCCTCTCTAGAACACAGGCATCCTCCACCCTTTCCCTCCTTCCTTCTCTATTTCCTCTCCATGCCTTCAGCCCCGCCCCCTCAACCACCACTCCATCGCCTGTTTCTATCTGCAGACATGCCCTGATTGGCTGTAGGTCAACAGACACACCCTGATTGGCTCCCATAATTTCCTGACAACATAAACCAAGGTTAATACAATGTTTTTGCTAAATTTCATTATCCATCCTAGTACATAGTGGAGCCTACAAAGCCAGTAGCTTCTGGAGTAACTGCTGATCTAAAAACAACATATCACTTCAGAAACAACTGATGCTCAATGGAGTGGTACATGTCCCTGAAGTTCCAACATGGTGCGGGGACATTTGGGGCATTTGGGACATTGCTGTATACGTCTGTGTGGAGACACACCACTATTGGCTGTCTGGGGGACACACTCTGTTATTGTCTGTCCCGAGACTCACCTCTCCATCTTTGCCATCCCAGGCCTCCACAGTGTTGATCTTGGGCAGGACTCCACCCCCAACAGGAGCAGTGGAGCCACGGCCCATGGACAGGTCCCTGTGAAGCACACACAGAGCAAGTACAGGTTCAGATCAGATCAAGGGAAACAGGAGATGATGTTTCATACACAATTTCACAGCAGTTCACACAGCTCAGCAATCGGAAAACAAAACAAAACAAAGCAAAAAAAACAGCAGTAACAGCAGACCAGGCATCTTCATCATTAGCAGATGATAATGGAAATTAGGCCCAAGATCACAACAAACACATTAGATACGTCCCTCATTATGAAAATACTCTTTGCAATTCCTTGAATATTCATGCCCACAACAGAACCCTGCTAGCCTGGGAACGAGATGAATCACTTGGAATTCGCTCTGGGTCACACATATGGGTGCTGTCCCACTGAAAGTGATTTCCAAACACCACAATGACTAGAAACCAATCACCACTGCATATGGTGCAGGGCTTTGTACAACAGTGGTGCCACATTAAGAGTTGATGTGGCATAAAGAGGGCTAGATCAGCTGTGTCTGCTCTCTTCTGAATAACAATCTGGTCTGTGAAGAGTCCCCTCGGAGATGCGAGTGTTACAAAGGCTGTGGACAGCGTCCCCTACCTGAGGAACTCGTGAATGCCAGTCTCGCTGAAGGAGCCTCTGAGAAGGGCAAACTTCATCTTGCGGGCGTTAATGGCTGCCATTGCGGGGTATCCAAATCCCCCGATGCCCAGCGCCGACTCCAGATCCATCTGGGTACCTGCCTCTGCCCACAACCAGCTAGAGAAAGAGAGAGAGAGAGAGTCAAAACCAAAAGAGAGTCATCATAAGTTAAACCTTTCCTCTCTTCTCTCCCTGACAGTGCTGCTAGCGGTTTATACTAACCCCCACATCTTCTTCTTGTACTTGTCAGCCATCTTTAACATCACCTCCAGGTAGCCATTACGACCCGATGCACCTGTGCAACATCCACAGGAGAGTCACATTGTCAAAGGTCACGTAGTTCAGAGCAAAGTGGACACACACAGTCAGGTAGCTAGCCAAACACAGCTGGTAATTACAAGGGCTCTCAAGCCATACAAATTCTAATCAAAATATTTGTAATGCATCATCAGAAATTACTCACACAGCCTATTTGTGACAAATCAGTCACAATCTAGCCAGGTCATGTTCCATTACACATTAAAGGCAAACAGATCTACTTCAATGTAACTTCTTTACACACATTTTCATAATTTCTGATTAGCTCATTTCATAGTTTAAAACCAGCACGCTTATAAACTGAAAAACCCAATGTGTCAGACTAAATAAACAACTTCAAAGCACTGAATAAAGCTTGAAATCTGGTGGTCAGTGTAGCATTGACTGGCCTACAAAGTAAGGGATTACAGTGGAGACACATACCTGTGTCCAGGATGTGAGGTAGCACAGCGATGATGCACAGCTGACTGTCCTCACAGGAAGACTTCAAGATGTCTGCATTAATAATCTGAACACACACACACACACACACAGTAAAGGAACATTAATCAGCTTTTCCAACTATGGTGATGGTGGTGTTTTTTCAAAGAAAAAAATAAAAAGAAAACAAAAAAAAAAAAAAAAAAAAAAAAAATAATATCAAAAATACTGGTGCTGTTGAGGGCCTACCTCCAGGAGCTCAGGTGGGGGGACGTTATCAGAGAAGAGGTCCAAGGCACGGGCAATGAGATCAGACCGTGTGCGACCTCCCTGATAGTCCTCAGGCTCCTCTCCTTTCTTGAAGATCTTAATGGTGGGGAACCCGCGGATCTGTAGACAGACAGAACAAACAGCCAATCAGAACACCGATGAGACGCAAGACAAAGAGTAGGGGGCTGGTAGAGAAACCTGTAAAATGGTTTGTTAGACTTGGCTGGGCCAAGGATCACACTGGATCTGTCTATCCCACAGGCTACAGGCCAAGGATAGCACTGGATCTGTCTTTACCCAAGAGAGGCAAATGCACTGGTCTCTAGTCACCAGGGTTTCTGCTGATACCAACAATGTAAATATAACATAAGACCTTATTAAGCACATTATGATTCAATTTTGATGCCCTTTCCAGTAAAAAAAGTAACTAATAAACATAATCCAATAATCCTAGCGGTGATGCCCACCTCTACCTTGGTGAGGGCACTAGGTCTCTCGACTTACCCCATAACGGCTGGCCAGTATCTGGTGCACAGTTGCATCCACAGCGCCCAGGCGCACTTTGCCCTTGGTCTGCTCCTTGGCCTCGGTAGCAGCCGCGGCCCACTCAGGCTCCAGGCTGTGGGCAGAACACAGTCACGTCAGATCAGATCTCGAGGTCAGTTTTGTTTATACAGGACATTTTAAACAACAGAGTTTAGCCTAAGTGCTTAAGTTTCTGTTCTGGTATGCCACTGTCTGCTCTGGAGTTGATTCTCAAGCATACTGGATTTACAACACTGGAATGGGAGTATTCTTACAGTTTCCTGTTATATCCTTTTAGGCATCCTGGTTTTATAGTAGTTATTTTATAGAAGTAGTTTTATAACCCAGGAAGGTAGACACTTACAGGTGTGAATAAAATACAACATGATCCAATATTTCTTGTGATTGCAACTTCAAGTATGAAAACCTTAGGTTTGACTGAGCTCAATACAATCCAGCGCTAACAGGAACACATGCACTCAATCTCTCTCTCTCTTCTGTCACACATACATACTCACTTTTTGCAGTGACCACACCAGGGGGCAAAAAACTCCACCATCCACACGTCATCGCTCTCCAACACGGTGCTATCAAAGTTATCATCAGTCAGCTCCACCACATCTTTCTTGCTGCCACTGCCCCCACCACTCTGACAGAAAGAGAGAGACAGAGAGATTCACAATGCGGACTGTGACAATAACAACCCTTAAAGTACCAGCTGGACTGGACAGAAGTGGCCATTATCAGGATGAAGGAGTTTGCACTTCATGATCCCTATGACAATTACAGAACACTCAGTGGTCACACATGCAGCAGACACAAGGTGAAAAGGCAAACTAGGTTTTAAATGCCTGAAATAAATGTAAATGAGTCATACATTTTCTTTGTGGTGGGTACACTTTGTTTGAACTTTGTTGAACTCTGCCTTCAATTTCTGTTTGCAGACTGGTTGCTAGAAAATCTAGTTGGGGAATCCCAAACCTTAGGAGAGAAGCCTGACATAGTACTGTAAACTATCAGGGCTTAGGGTGAGGGCGGGGGCGCATTATGATACAGCCATTATCTATGGCTGCACCCTGCTCTGATGCAAAGAAAAAGCCACTTAGTAACATACCTGCTTGGTATAGTCTCCTGAGCCTCCTGTGCGTCCACCCAGCCGGTCCGTGACCAGGGAGCGAAGAGCATTCATTGCCTCATCCACTATGGCCTGGCTACTGCGGCCACCTGACAAAGGGAAGAGACAGTCACAACACAGTACCACCAATAATAATTTCTGAAATAATAATTTCTGTTGTGTAACTATTTCTGCATAACACAACAGGAACTAAAGGCCCATGCTTCAAAAATCTAAATTCAGGAACCAAACAACTAAACAATAACCTAAAAAAATAACTGCTGAATAAGTCAATAGTAGTAAATTACTCAAACAACTAACGCAGGCCTTCAGAGTGATTGATGGAGCTGCTCCCATCTACCTGAACACCCTCACAAAGACCTCTAATGCGATTTCTCGGCTGCTCCATTCCTCCAGGACAATCCAGAGAACCAGACTGTTCTCGTCCAGCGTTCCCCACTGGTGGAATGCCCTTCTGTTCCTCTTGTCGCACCTCTCTCTCTCTATGGCTGTGGACCTTCTAAGTGCTACCAGAGCAGGAGCATCCCTCTCTACCTTCAAAAAATTGTTAAGACAGCAGCTTTTCTGAGAGAACCTCTTGTCCTCCACACACCACTGCACCATATCTCTCTTCTGAGAGAACCTCTTGTCCTCCACACACTAATTCACCATATCTCTCTTTTGCACCTCTACACCATCCTTTTCTGCCGATTTCCAGTTGGCTCGTGGTACCATAGATATAATTTATGAGTGGTACTGTACCTTTAGCAAGGTTTTAATTGTTTTGTAGCCTGAATGTTATTCCTCTTTTTGTAAGCTGCTTTGGATAAAAGTGTCTGCTAAATGCATAAATGGGAATGTAAAAGTAAACATCCTCAACTACAGACACACAAAGCCAGGGGGGAGAGAGAACATGAATCTGACATCACAATTCATCATTTACCCTAATAAGGACACTGAGACTAGTACACAATAGTTGACACAGATGAGATTAGAGTGTTACCTTGATATTCTGCTGGCTTGTTCTTGTTGGCTCCAAAGATCTTAATGGTAGGGAAGCCCCGTACACCATATTGCCCACCCAGTGACTTGTGCTGGTCTGCGTCCACAGCTCCAACCTTAACGATGCCCTAATGGACAGGATGGCAAAGTCACTACAGGTCACAACAAAAGCAAATGATGAGTTATGAGTTGCTAAATTATGAGTTGCTAACTGACCTTCAGGGCAGTGGCAGCTTTCTTCCACTCAGGAACCAGGTTCTTGCAATGTCCACACCTATTGAATGATTTAAAACCATTTACTGTACTCTATTGACTACATCACAGCAAAGACAAACTATTACAATGTTTGCCAAGTCTCCTAGTATGTTAGGGCTCTTCTCCCTGCCATCTATTGCATTCACTGCATTTACTAAGCTCACTGCTGCCAGAGAGGGTTGAGGCTGATGGTATTCAATCTTGCTGAGACAGTCCATTGTCTTTTATTAGCTCTGACCAAACTGCAATACAGTGAAATTTTTACAGAGCAAATAGAACCGTCAGGCTGTCAGTAGCAAGCCAACATCCCTTCTGAGCCATGACTAAAAGATTGAGAACCTAAGCATCATACAACACCTAGCATATAAAGAGGCAGTACATCACTATGGGGGCACCGAACTCACCAGGGGGCATAGAACTCTACCAGCCAGAGGCTATCACTCTGTAGAACCTCACGGTTGAAGTTGGATGGGGTGAGTTCAACCACATCATCGCTGGGGGAGTACAGGCCATGGACCGACAGGACAGCCAAGGAGCACAACAGCACACCTGTTGAGAGACCACATGGAGAGAGATAGGAAAATAAGGAGGATATTCATGATGAAGGCAAAACAGGTACTTTCAGCTTTTGCTTTCCATTTCAGATTGAAAAAGCATTTTACATCAGATATAGTTTAACTTTCAGCTGTTACTTTCCATAATATTTAGTATTTTTGTTCAGCAGTTAATTCCATGTTGCTAACGATTACCAAACAACTATAAACACAATAACCAAACAATTATTATATGACACCTCGGACAAAGCTGTCACTATGTGGCCTACTCAAGTCTGTACAACATCTGCTATGCAAAACAGCTCCGTGAAGACAGGATCTGACAGTGACAAGTTCAAAAAGTTTATTCTGCCAGAATTCAATGCAACATGTAATCGTGCATATCCCACATAACGGTAATAGTGTTAAATAAATAATAGTTCAGTCAAAGTTATGTGGTTAACACATAAGGCAGGCTAAATTCGCAATCGCTTTCAATAATTCAATATTTTTATAAGAGCGAGTCGGCCAGCTAGCTAACCTGAAATCCTGCTGAAAATTGCACTAAAAAACACAACCATGAATATGGATACATTTCGGAAGGCCGTATATCATGTGGCCTACTTCACATGTCCATTACGATACAAAGTAACATATAGCACTGCTGATGATGATAGCGTCTCACTGCGAGATATCCACACCAATCTTGCACTACTTCCAATCAATCAACACTACTTCCAATACATTTTTATGTGTAGTGATGGTTTTATAAACATCACATAGCATGCAGTGGCTAGTAGAATATTTCAAATCACTTACCTAAAACTGACCGCATTGTTGTATCAGCCTCCTTACAGATGTGACAAACGTGGAAGACTTTACCGCTGTTATGGCAAGCTTTCCAAAACTAGCTATACACAGAAAATATGAACCAAATATTACCGTGGCCCGCGCTGATTGGTGGCGTTAGGTCCATGCTACGATCTGACCAATGAAAACTCGACGTGTAGGATCACGTACGTTACCAACGGTGTCTTGGAAAGGACATTTGTCTCAGGCAACGAGGCTTTACAATGTGCGTTTCCAAATAGACTCAGAAGAGATCAAACTCAGATCTCTAAACTACAATACCGATATTATCAATGTAATTCAGCTGTATAATTCCTGCAACAAGTCCAAACAAGTATCTTAATGACTTGTACAATCCAAAGATGACATTGGAGTTACTGGAATGTCTCTTGGAGCTACAGGCCTATCCCACTGAGTCAATCCCCAGATGATTCCCTCTGATTTGTTAGAAATTAACAATACAACACAATCTGATCTTTCATGCTGCGGAGGGGATAAAGACATGGTAGTGAAGGCTGGCAGTGATTGTGGAGAGTGATGGAGAGATATGGGTTGAGCAGGGTCAAGTCGGCTCCAGAGAGAGAGAAAGAGGTCTACATCACATTAACCAATTCATGGACCACATGAATTTACTCAAATGGACCACACTCAGACATTTTTTGTTTTATTTTGCATTTGTATTGGGCACCAAGGACTTCAGCCAGAGCAACAGGGCAACTGAAGACACCTTGAGCTGAACATCATCCTGAAGCATTTTGCCTTTGTAGCAGAATAAAGCAAGCTGTTTTATCATACTGCATGTGATTCTTTCACTCATCTTTGTCCTCAGTGTTAAAAAGGGAGGTTCTGGTAGGGTCCAGGTTCAGGTTCAGTCTTCTTCCCATGTTAAAGAGGACAAGAAGATGACGAGCAGGTCCTCCTGTGTATGTGTGTGTGTGTGTGTGTGTGTGTGTGAAAGAGAGCGAGAGAGAAAGAAAGAGAGAGGGAGGGAGGAAGACAGACAGAGTGAGAGTCTCCCGCCCCCTGAGTCAGCCCCCCACAATCCTCTGGCTAAGTGCAGAGGGCATGGAGACAAAGAGCAAGATCAGAAACACCAGGGCCAGCAGAACCAGCAGCAGGACCAGGAAGTGGAGTCGGTACTGGCGCCAGGCCAGCAGGCAGGTCACCCGCAGTGGGCTCAGTAGCAGCCATGCCAGGCTGGTGCTTGGGCGGCTGAGCACAGAGAGAAACCACAAGGGCATGCTTAGTCTGGGTCTGATTTATCTGACACACACACACACACACACATATTCACAAATGTATTCGCACTTCAGCACCCACAAGAATAAAAATAGAATAAAACATTTTTTTTTACTTAAAGTGTCTAATTTTATTTTCTGTTTGTCATTTCATTTCATACAGTTAAATAAATACATACATGAATATCACACTCACTGTAAAACAAATAAAACATAAACAAGTTCAAGTTACCAAGCAAAAGTTAGTGCAGTGTGTTTGTTTGGTCTAGGATTGTTAAATTGTGAGTTGTAAACAACGTCATGACAAAACAGGCAAGCAAGTTGTTAAACTAAACAAACCAAACACAGCAAACCAACATAAGTGGCTAATGTAACAGGAGCTGTGCTTCATCATGAAGGGTTCATTGTTTCAGTACGGTCTTTCAGTCCGTGTCACATTCAATTAAAATGGGCTCTGTGCACAGACGAGGTAAAGTCCAAGAAGGACTTTCATTCAGGATGATCATTCTTTCCTGGTGAACGTCTAATTTTGTGAAGATGGTAGGCTAGATTCATATTAGGGTACATAGCATAGTTATAGTTACATAGCGTAGTTATACTACTTTTCTATATAAAGTAAACTAATAAGCTCTCCATGCACCTCACCATTTCAGGGCTACATTTCAAAGTTAGCTCGTAGCTATAGCCTTATCACACAATTTACCAATAAAAAAAAAAAATACCGGAAAAAAGTCTTTCTGGGACTTTATATCTGCCATGCACAGCGCCCATTCCCACTTCTGAAATGGCAAACTGCTGTTCTATATACTGCATACGACCTGGGGCATAACCTTGCAAGATAATTATGTTTTGTTCTACATATTGAGAAAATTTGCACTCTTTTTTTACTAAATATCCAGCTAATTTTACAGAACAGAGCCTTCATTTCAGTAGATGACTTCAAGTGAGTGCACAAATTAGTGAAACGAGAACACATTCCCTTGACACAAGCTGCCACATCCCAGGTTGGATGCAGCATGTAGTACCACAGTATGCCATTTTGGGAAAACAACCACTAACCCTAGCTGTCTACTCATGTGTGTTCGTTCAAGTTCACTTGAGGGAACAGTGATTTGACTTGGTTATATGTGACGTCCAGTTAGCATCAGTATTAGACGGGACTGACTGACTCTAAAGTGCAACGTTCAAGGCAGTACATAACATCAGAGGATAACACCCTAAGAGACACTTGCAACCTTGTCCTAATGTGTTACAGGTTCCTATCTATAGGTACTATGAGAGTGTTCAGACACAGTTACATGCTCATTTAGTGTTGTTGCATTCAATGAATAATAAACACATAGAAGATATCACCCAAAAAAGGCATTCAAGAATACTTACAGACTGCTCTACATCTTTCTTATGTTAACAGTCCTTGTTATGTCAAGTGTCTTTCTGAACCTCAGCTTTTGGGATATACATTCCTATTTAATGAAAATGTATACTACCTAATAATTTGGAACACATGTTGCCTGAAATGCATAATAAAATAGACCTCTATGTTATATTTCCCTTTTTGAGTATTAACATTTTTGTGTCAAAAGAAAAAAAATTAGTCGTTTATCACAATAGGTTCTTTCTTTGAGCCCAAACGTCTTTGAGACAAATGTAAACTTAAATTTCAATTTGTAAAGTCAGATGGATTAACTACAATTCAAAACAATCAAAAACAACTCATTTATGGGTTTCTTATTTTTACCTCACTGACCATTGTGACACTGAATAGTAGTTGTGTGTAAAGTAACATTATTCAGTGTCACGAGAGTCAACTCAGTTGCATGTTGTAAGATCCAGCATTTTGTCGGTTGCTGTTGCACAGTAAAGAAGTTCTAGATGTAGTCGTAACCTTATTATAGTAGATTGTCATTGTCAAACCGCTAACATCTTGTGGTAGCCTATAGCTTGCATCTGATTACAGTTTGAAAAGAAACAAAAGCTGCTCTCTGATTTCCACAAACACAAAGTCATCTTGACTAATGCAACAGCAATTTACTCAATGCAACAACCTCAGAGTTCTATTGCGAGTTGTGAAATCCAGCATTCTAGTACTGAGTTCTGTGATAAAAATGGCAGCTCTGCCTTGCCCCACCCCTTTCCCCTTGTACCACTCCCATCTGTCTCCCAGTAATTTAATTGGGGTTCATTTGAGCTGGTTGGCTTGCAGGCTTAGGCTAGTGGTAGACTTCAGTTCCCTTGGTGCTCACCGAGTGTGTGACAAGAACTGCGTCATCATTGCGACATGCGCAAGTACGTGCGTACCTCCTAGATTTTGTTACCCAGTGCACATATGCCCCTAAACTGGTAAAACTATTTAACAAATATTAATTTGTGGAGTAAACATGGATGTGACCCAAGAGTTTCTGGTTTGTGTGTGTGTGTGTGTGTGTGTGTGTGTTTTTATTACAGTCGTTAACTGAACAAAACTAGCTTGTTAGTTAAGGTTGAGGTTCAGCAACTGAACTACCTTGCTATGGTAGGGCACAGGAACCCAACGCGCCTCTAGACAACTAGAAAATAAGTATGTGTGGTCACTGCAGTGCGCACTTTGAGCAAAATGTGCTCACGGAGCTTTGTGCGTGGAAGTGTACTGTCTCCTTTAAAAGCAATGTATGCTAAATATGATTTTGATTGAGTGGGACTTTTTCATTAGGCAAAAGTCCATGAAAAAAATCATATAAGCCAGCCAGCCAGCCAATTCGAATGAGCCCATCATTTGTCCCCTCCCCTAACTTCACAAGTCATCCCGTATGTCCCATCCCTTATGCTTCAAGCAGCTTCCTAACCAAAGCATCTCCTCCTAAATTCTACTCCACAGAGGGTGCTTGAGATGGCTAGCTGGCTGCCCAGCTGACTTTAACAATTTATGCTGGACTCAATACTGGACTTATTTTGCTTTGGGCAAAAATTCATGCACTGTTTCAAGTCCAGAATGCACTGCTTAAAGTTAGTGGAAAATCAAACATACTCACAGAAACTTTTGAATCATGTATCCCCATATCCCCTGTATGTAAACTTCACCCTTTCTGCCTCAAGTATCTTTGTGAAAATGGATTCCCCCTTGGACTTGGAGCAGCATCTTGACACCCCCCCCCCCTCCCCTTGTATACCCTGGCCCTAGGCCCCAGCAGCTTCTTGACCACATATACCCCCCCACTCCCCTTGTAAACCCTAGCCCCATGCTCTGCGTGGCTTTGTGAACATGCATGCCCCCTGACTCCCCTTGCAAACCCCAGCCCTACGCTCCCAGCAGCTTCTTGACCATGTATCCTGGCATGCTGTAGAGGAAGAGGCCAAGCATGAGCAGAAGCAGCATAGCCAGCACGATCTTGATGATCAGCCACTTATAGCGATGGCAGATCAGGTAGCGGATTGCCTTCAGGGGGCTCAGGAACCAGAGGAAGGTGGTGTCGGGGCGGCTGTTAGGGGGATGGGGGAGATGGTGCAGGTGGAAGAGGGACAAGGGTGGATGGGGTTGGGTGGTGAAAGGTAACATTGAAGAGGGGATGGAGAAAGAAGAAAAAAGAGCCATTAGTGGTCATTAGTAATGATATTAGTGATTAAATTATTATTGTATGGACATAGCATAAGCTTGCTCAAACACAACAAAAAAAGTTTTTTGCTTCATCTAAAGGCTGTGCCGATGTACCATTCATTCTGGAGAAGTGAAAAGACCAAAGAACAGACAAAGCACATACATATTGTGGGACAGAGACACAACAGTTAGAGAAGAAAGTGTGAGTATATACTGTACAGCATCCTGATAGCTTAATGCTCATATATGCAAGCACAGTTAACTTATACAGGCTGGTGAAGTGGACTCTCCTGTTACTGCATCTGAAGTAGGCTAACGGCCTTTTGTGTTTAGTCCTGGCGTGTAATTGGACCAGAGGATAGGGAATGAAGTGTGGCTGAGGATGGACAGACATTCAGGCATCATGACCTAGAGCAATGTTCAAACAGGTTGGCTAGAAGGGCTCACCCCAAACTCCTAAATGAGGCTGACATCATTCAGTGGGGGTCACTGGGATTCAGCCAACAATGTGTAAATTGCTAGAGTGAGTTTCCTGATGAGAGTAAGTGCCCCCCATTGCCTGATCTGGTTGAAACATTGTCGGCAAAGAAAGACACAGTGGCACAGTGACAGAGGACAGCAAATGGAGTGGTGGCAGCGCTTTCGAGAGATGGCTACCCATAGAGTCTGCCTGTCCTCGCCCTGTCCCTCTTCCTCTTCTTCTTCTTCTCTTTCTCCCTCTCTTCCTTCCTCCTCAGGCACCAAGCATCTTCTTGACCAGGTAACCGGGGATGGAGTAGAGGAAGAGGCCAAGAAGCAGAAGGAGCAGCAGCATCCCCAGCGTCTTCAGGATCAGCCAACGGTAGTTGTGCCAGATGAAGTAACGAATGGACCTCAGAGGGTTCATGAACCACATGAGACTTGTGTCCGGCCGACTTCGCCCAATGACCGCCACCATGGAGGGTTGCAATGGGAAAGGAGATGGGTGAAATAGATGGAGGGGAAGAAGAAGAGAGAGGGAGGGAGAGTGGGAAACAGAGGGAGAAGGGGTGGAAAAGGGAGATGCATTGTCGAGAAGATGACGATGACAGGATGAGGAGAGACAAAGTGAGGGTGAGTAGGTTTACATAATCGAGGAGAGGGAAAACAGCAGGCCTGACTGACCATGCTGAGAGAGAGAGACAGACTTTGGAAACAGGAGTGTTGTTACACACAGATGTATTCATGAATTTAAGTAGGCTGTTTGAGGTCAAGCAGATAGGTCTTGTCAGAAGGAGCACACATTAGTGGTGATTTGTTAATCCAACCCCTTGAGCAGTGATTCCTTTGCCGTATCGGTGATAAGTAGCTTACCAGCAATAAACTTGAAACAATACCAGCTGTATGTAAGCCTATCAAGTAAATTTGCTCTATTGTTACCTCCGCCAAAGAGGTTATGGTTTCATAAGCGTTTGTTTGTCTGTCTGTTTGTCTGTGTGCAAAATAACTCAACAAGCACTGCATGAATTTGGATGAAAATTTCAGACAACATGGGTATTAGGCCAAGGAGCAAATGATTAAATTTTGGTGGTGATCCGGAACATCGTCTGAAATTTGTATTACACCAGTGACCCTATATTGCCTTGGAGGAGGTCTGCACTTTCTTTTAGTATAAAAACAATAGTTAGGAGGTAATAGGAGGTAAAACAGTGCAGTTGGCTCAGTACTTACTTGGGCTTCTCCAGAGGGTCTGGCTCATTACGTCCAAGGCCAACAGGACTCTTCTCAGCTTCCTCAGCAGTCATCAGGTGAAGCTCTGCTTCCACTTTTCCCTAGGGGCATTGGCATACAGTACATTTGCATGAGTTTAGCATAGCTACCAGCATAAATAACAACCTATACCCTTTTGATCCTGTGAGAGAAATTTGATCTCTGCATTTAACCTAATTGTGAATTAGCAAAACATGCACAGCGAAGTGAAGTACACACTAACCCAGAGTAATTGGCTGCCTGCAATAGCAGGTGCCTCGGGAGCAGCGAGGGGTTAGGTGCCTTGCTAAAGGGCACTGCAGCCATGGTCTACTGGTCAGGGATCAAACCAGGAACCCTTCAATTACAAGCCTGAAGCCCTAACCAGTGGGCCATGGCGCTTGGATAAAAGCTGCTGCAAAGTACAAATAAACTTAAATGTACAACTAGGGTTAGAGATTAGTTAATCCTATTAATCCTAGGCTGAGACAAAAGATGTTGAATCTATGTAAAGGAAACCATGTCATGATTGTAACATGTTGAGCGGTCCTGTGTGTCTTACCGTTAGCGTTAGCTCATCATTCTCATCTCGTGCCACAAAGGGCCACCAGCCCTTGACCCTCTTCTGCTTAAAGATGGAGATGGTGGGAAGGTTCTGTGCGTTCAGCACCATGTCAAGGGAACACTGCTTAGCAGTCTTCGCCCCACGTGTGAACCGGTTGAGGTCCAGCTCAATCGCACCTACAGGAAGAGAGACACATCACATTGATTAAAACTAAATAAATAAATAACAGGCTTCTCTACCTATGTAGCATATAGGCCTCAGCAGCAAGCATTGACCGTGTCAGTGTGAAAACATGAATGATTGATGAGTGCTATTCCTGGCCTGGGAGAGCAGATGACTTCTGGTTGTGGAGAACACCTGCTGACTAATTGACCTGCTTGCACGGAACATGTAAACACTCTTATTCCCTCCTGTTTTTTTTTTTTCAGGATATGATCACCATCTCAATGAGGTCATAAAACCCTATTCTGAGTATGACATTAAACACTTTCAGGTCAGGGTCTAAGCTATTCTTTTTTATAGAGTCACATAAAATAACATTATGAAACATAGAATGGATCATGATCATGGGTGATATATGTTGGCTTCAACACAGAAGGTCAGATTTCTTTGTCAAATATCCCTCCTGCTGAGCTAGTGAAATCTCATTACAAACTGTCATTATCAGGTCATATTCCAGCATAATTCAAAAATGCTTTCAAATCAAAGACATGACACAGACATTCCATCAGAAAGCTTAAAGGCAGTGATGTCTGTCAGAGGTGGCCCATACCCAGGAAGTCGTCGGCGGAGAAGTGGTCAGCATCCCAGACCTGCATTGTGAGTCGTGCTGGAATTTTGTATTCAGTTTCGTCCCAGGAGAACATGGACTCCTTCTTGGACATGACAATCTTCTCCTCGGCCATCAGGTAGTTGAAAGGGAAAACGAAGCGCCAATTAAAGTTGCCCTCGCCGGTCAGAGAGTGGTAGTGCACATCTGTGTCTTGTTTATCCTCCTGTTGACCCTTCAACCAACTGCACACGGGCCAGCCATGTCATTGAGTCAGGGACAAACACAAACCAGTTAGCACGCACACACACACACACACGCACACACACACACACACACTGACAACACAACAGTCAAATGGCTTTCCAAGAGCACAGGCAGAAATCTCTAATGCTACCAGTGCACAGAGGAATGTCACTCCCGTGTGGCTTTCAATTCAGAGCTTGTGGTAGTGGTAAATTTAATTTAATTCTCTATGGGTTGGCTGGTCTCCAGTCTGTGGTGAAATTTCCTAAAATCACCTGAAGTTTAATTAATTCATTTAATTGTGAATCACGGAATTACACTATTTGCATTGTTTATTGGCAGCTTAGATAGTGTGCCTGAATCCTTGGAGTCAATACTGAAAAATGCATCTTATTTATGCTGTAAGTCAGAAATTATGAAGCAGCACAAGGTTATGTCCTAAGACAAATATGTCATATAAAAAAGAAATATTAAAACAAAATGTGACCCTCCAAGTAAAAACCAGTGGTTCTGTGCTTCAAAGAGGTTAATATGTTTTTGTACTAATACAACTCTTTGTACTAGTGTGATTTTCACATATTGCTGTGGTGGTGAGACCTTATTTGTAAAGTTACCTACAGTAGTGTTTAAAATGTGCTATTATTAGCATCAAATAAGTGATAAATGGGTAGTGTAAAATTATTGCGATAAATTATTAATCAAAATGCTGATTTTGAATTGGAAGGACATACTACGCCATGCAATACAAGCCTTTTGGATAACGGAAACAGCTGGTAGCATCTATAAACATGATAAAAAAAACAGGTTTACATACACACACACTAAAAATTATATTTATGATGATACAAGCTTAACGCTCCAAGAGAAATTAAAAAAAAAAAAAATAGCAGTTAGGCAAAGCAAATCAGTCAAATGATGATATCTTTCATGACCTGGATTAGTTGTGCATACATTGAACAGAGCACCCAGCAGAAGGCAATTGTGCTCTCTACTGGTCTGACAGTAGAAAATGAAAGATGTAGAGGCTGTGGCATGCAGAGACAGCCATCTTTTTACCCCAGCAGAGCAGAGGGGTCTAATAACGGCAAGTGCAGTGAATGCTGGAGTGAGGTGAAAGAAAACTGACTCCCGATAGAGAGAGCGAAAGAGAGAGAGAGAGAGGAGTAAGGGAGCAGGGAAAAACGAAAGGGTTAACATCTTCTGTAGGTGTCGTGTGTGCCGAATGGGAATGCCCTTTAATAATTCAGGTGCATGGATGAACTGGATATGGCGTAAAATCTATTTGTCTCGCCGTGTCAGAGCTCCTGGCCATTATCACCCCACTGCATTATCACTGCCATCTCATCTGTCATTCTAATGTGCATCTGACTACAGTAAGGGCCACCTCGAGACACAGTCCAGGTCCACTCCAGAGGCCTTGAGATTGAGCAACTCAGGCATCTGAGAAGAGACCAAGATGCACACATTAATAATTACTGTTTGAGAGGACTGAGGTGGCGCTTTGAGTGCAAGTGCACAGAGAATCTGAGACTAATGGCCAATGATGATGAGTGAAGGCGGGCACAGAACCAGGGGAGGAGCCAACAAGACTGACACTTTGCCATTGTAATCCCGACACCATGGCCACAGCGGCACAGATGCTAAGCGCAAAGCTATAGCTTATTTGTTTTTGGGTTTGGGCATGTGTGTATTTATGTGTGTGTTGCGGGGTGGAGTGGATAATTATAAGCAATGTGAGATTTGGGGGGGAATGAGCTTCAAAAAGAAAGTAGAAGCTAAAGTGTTTCTCAGTTTTCAAGCAGCATATCTGTGATTAGTATAAATTAGGATTAGGTTGCGATGTTTATGATAATGAGAAATCTTCATAATAAAAAACACAAAAGGTGTTTCTGTGATACAGCACGATCTCTGTGTTGAAGTAGGATCTCTGTGATCTCTGTGATGAAGTAGGATCTCTGTCATGAAGTAGGGTTTTTGTGATGAAGTAGAGCTTCTGTGATAAAGTAGGATCTCTGTGATGAAGTTGAGTTTCTGTGATAAAGTAGGATCTCTGTGATGAAGCAGTGTTTCTGTGATGAAGTAGGGTCTCCGTGATGAGGTAGGGTTTCTGTGTCTAGTCTCTTTCTGATGGCATGAACTGTTGTTGTGCATTGTGATACATCTCAGAGTAGTGTTTGATGAAGGTATACAAACATGCTGGCATCCATTTTTTGGGCTTCCATGCAGGAGACGTTCCATATCTCAAGCTTTGTGGAACTCTAAGCATGTTGCAGTGGTGACGTCAAGGCCATACCATATTAAACAAATATATGCAAAGTTAGGAGACATTACAGTGTGTAAGCATTGCTTAAGCTGAATCCCAGAGACCAGACCCACATTCCTTACGGAATATGGTAGGGACATACTGATCAAAATGGATCAATTTAATTTTAAAGGCATTCATGTCAACCACTTTGGGATCACCCATAGTGTAGTGCCAAAGTAAAACAGTCAGTATACTTTTAAAGTGATATCCCAACCATAGCCTGTTGTTCAAGCTTGACACATGAAGTTGGTATGAAGAAGAAGGAGAGAATTTTGTACTACATAGACAGAATAGTGAGTTAATGCTAACTGGATGGGGCCATAAAATCACTTTCAGTTTTATTTCCCATCCAGTTAGTGTAAGCTACTGGTTAGCCAAATTCTCTTGTTCTTACCAACAGCACTCGGTGAGCATGAACAACAGGACTATTGCTGGAAGTACTCCAGACTATTGCATTAATTGATATGGTCCTGTGTGGTTTTCTGTTAGTATGCAGGCGAGTGAAGTGTAGCATGGTTTGCAAGGACAGCTAAGGGAAGGGATGGGGCTGCAACATTAATTACTGCGTGCTGATTGGTCAGCTGGGCTCGAGCCATGCGATGGAATCATGTTTACCCCCTGACATAGATGTCAGACATCTTCTCTCCTGTCATGAAAGCATCGTCTTCTAGAACTACGTCATCAGTGTTCCAAATTATAACACGGAGCTCATAGCTAAAGAGCAGCACAGCCATGACGCAGGAGGCCAGGGAGAACACAGCACAAGAAAGAAACAAACAAACAAACAAAAACCAACCAAAGAATAACAGGAGACAGAACAAAGAGAAAAAAAGAGACATAGAAAGACAAACACACACACAACACACACACACAAAACAGAAACAACAGCAAAACAAAAGAAATAAAAAAGAAAAGATTAACACCAAACCAGCACACACTTTTTCACACACCCACCCATACCTACCCCCTGACAAATATGTCACTGGATTTTTCCCCTGTGAAGTAATCATCGTCTTCCAGAATTACTTCGTCTGTATTCCATATAATCACCCTGAGCTCATATCTGCCAAGGAGTGGAGGGAAGGCACACGTCAGCACTAGATCACGTCAACTCACTATCTCACTCACTCACTCACTCAGTCACTCTCTCATTCCCTCACTCACTCGCTCACTAACTCACCCTGAGTTCATATCTGCCAAGGAAGACACGTCAGCACTTGAACATGTCAACTCACTCAATCACTCAGCCACTTGCTCACTAACACCCTGAGAGAGGGAAGCCACACGGCAACACTAGGACATGTCAACTCACTCAATCACTCACTCGATCGCTCACTCTCTCACTCGTTTTCTAACTCGCTCACTAACTCACTTCCTATCTCACCCTGAGCTCATATCTGCCAAGGACTGGAAGGAAGACACACGTCAGCACTAGGACACGTCAACTCACTCTCACTCACACAATCACTCACTAAGTCTGAGCTCTGCCAAGGAGTAGAAGGAAGGCAAGCTAAGGCATGTCAACTCTCTGAACAACACTGAAACTTACTAGGTTACTCAGTCACTCACTAACTCACTCATACAAACTCCCTTCACTCACTTACACACTCACTCCACCTACTCACTAACTCACTCATTCACACTCCCATACTCACTCACTCTCACACCCACTCACTAACTCCCCTTACTCACATTCACTCTCTCACTCACTTACTCCACTCACTCACACATGACACAGCAGCTCCCTTATCAAGATGACGACACATTAGGACAAACTACTGGGACCACGCAGTCAGCTAGCCTCCACTGTCTGCTATTTCACTTAAGATGGCCTTCAGATAATGACTGAATCCCACCGTCCCTACTAAAAAAAAACAAAGCCCTGAGCACTCATGCCCGTAGCTGACACATGCTGTGAAGTAATTGAGTTTGCGAGGCTGTGAGTGCTCATTTTGTTATTTGCATGGTTATGATGCCAGTGTTTAACGTCACAATGCTATGAACTGTGGGTAATTCTCAACCCCCACAAACTTTGCATGAGTGGTCATATAAGTCTGAGTCTGTAACGGGCGGACATTGAGACTTCATAACATTCACCCCCATCTATGGCCTTCAGTCTACAGCCCTCACATTATTACACCAGTATGAGTTATTCTATTGTGGTAACCCAAGACGAAAACATCCACAACAGCATTCACAAATATCAGTATCATTGACTCACACACACGCGCACACAAACGCACATATTCACACACACACACACACACATACACACACACACTCAGGCTCCAGCATTCAGTCTGAGCCTTGCCCACCCTGTCTGACAAACACTGAAGAATAAGACTGCCACTAGAGAGTCAGTAAGTGTTGTGGGACCCAGAAGGAGAAGAGAGGAGCGATGGTTAGAGTGTTTAAATACAATGGTCACAGTCACAAAATCACACTCTATGACCATACTGTGGATATGTTTAGGCTAACATTAAACAACAACTAATGTCATAATGACATAAATGAATGCAAAACTTTATAAAGACACACTACTCATATTTACAGCAAGCCTTAGTGGCAGCATGTGACTCAAATGTTTATACTGTCAAGTTGTTAATTAGCTGTTTCATTGCTGTTCTATTTGTCCTACTGTTTCAGGATTCAGTCCAGGATATGTTGACATTTACCTCTTTGGTTTCCGTGGTGATATGTCGAGAGCTGGACTTGGTGCAGGCATATCCATTGGAAACATGTCAACCCACATCTCAAGACGACCCTACAAACATGCATACATATACACACACACACACACACACGCACATTCAAATATACATCTATTTTCAACACAGGTAAAAAAAATGGGCAAAGACGCATACCTGTTCGATGCCAGGTTTGTCTGGGTTGAATAATGGTCTGGTCTCCACATGTTCTGGGACAAGTTTACAGCCTACTTTGGGCATATCCTCCCAGTGTTTGAGAACGGTCAGGGCCAGAAGCTCTTCCGTCTGCTTCTTCAGGCCTAAAGAACCAAAGGAACATAACAGGAATCAGATTAGGAATATATTTGGAATAATATCAGGAATCAGGAATTGGAGAATATCTGTAGTCATTTAAGAAGATTATTATCATATCAGAAAATTATCAAGAATCATATGAAGAACAAATTGGGGGCAATATCATGGAAATCATCAGCAGAATATTAAGAATCATACACAGAGGAGAATAGCAGGAATCATATCATGAGTGAAATATCAGGCATCAGATCAGGAATCTGGTAGTCTGTCATACAGTCTGATCTAGCCCCTGTCCATCTGTTTGGTAGTGTCTTGTAGGGGTACTTGAGAATTTCTGCTCATTGCAATGTGTTTCATAAATGGCTTTCCAGTGATTGAGCAAACTTGGTGTTAGCATATTATCTTATTTACAAAGTTATTTACAAAGTTAGCCAAATTCACACCTCTGTTAGTCTGTCAGAGAGTGTGTGCTGCAACTACCCACATTACAAGGAATTACAAGGAACCAATTTTTCTCCTCAAACAAGGCTATGGGTTGATTTACCCAAGACTTATCCTTTAAGTATCATTCATCTTCTCTATGAAGCCATACTCCATACTGTACCATTCTCATCCTCGATTTCAGTTGGGGCAGTGAAGATGCGGTTAGCCACCTTTACCCTGCCCCCTGGGCCATAATGTGGCCCGTCCAGCTTGCCGTCCTTGCACAGCTTGGCCAGGATCTGGGTCGGCTTCTGAGGGTCCCGCCATATGTTGTAACCATGGCTACAGAGATAGAGAGTCATCATCAGAGTCATCATCGCAACCTCTTTTTTTGGATCACTATGACACAACCACCATCAAAATAGCTGTCATGAGAGTTATCGTCATGACAACAGTGAGGTAAAGTAGCTTTCAGACACAGGACTTTAATCTTGATCTTCCTTTCATCACCACCATATGTCTGTCTATACATTATTGTATCTATGCATATTATAACACTATATGTGTGCACAAATAGAAACCAATGTGTGTGTGCTACACATCCCTCACACTCTGAGGTGTGTGATGCCACACTTGGCTCTGTGTTTGTGTGTGTGTGTGTGTGTGTGTGCGTAGATCCCTTACACTGAATAATTGCCTGTGATGCCACATGTGGCTCTATGTTTGCTGTAGTAGCGGTTTTCCAAGTCGATCTTGGTCTCTCCAATGAGGTCGTCCGTCCCAACCAGATCCCAGTCATACACAGAGACAGTCAGCATAGACTCCATGGGGAACGTGGCCTCGATGTCAAAGGACCTGGAAAGGGAAGACAGGATGGAGAGAGCAACACATATGATGAAAAAAGTGATGACTGCAACTTTGGGTAACACTTTATAATAGCTTGTAATAATATGTCATTAATTTATACTTTAACGTTATTTTGCTATCCTCCTTCACCACGTAGGTAGATGAAGGGATATTTTAACCACATACATGTAGAAAGAGAGTTATTTACTTTGACTAGGATGAAATGGAGCCTGGAAGATATTTCCAGCTCTGGATAAAGTTACTGTTATGTATTTTGTTGCACTGGCATTTAGGGAAAACCTGTACTAGCTATGAGCACTTCACTTTTATATAAAGACAAACGTACTTACAAACCACTGCATTCAGTTACTTGACCATATACTGTAGCACTCCCTGTCCTAAGGTCTAGTTTTATACCAGTACAAAATAGATATTTTTCCCGAGACAAGATTAAATTGTTTGGAGATGAAGTTCTCTTTGCCCTTGAAAAAAAAGTCTTAACACCAACAAAACTCACTTTCCAAAGACGGGATTGAGTTGTTTGGAGATGTAATTCTCCTTGTCCTTCAGTTCTGTCCTGCCCAATTTGATGGCAATGTATGGGTCAGCTTTGCCATTGATGTCTGCAGGATGTAAATCAGTAGCCTACAGAAACAGGAACCTAGTTACACACCTCCAATAGTACTTCTGTAATGCATATCTCTATACATTTATACTCCATAAACACCAACCAAGAACACTACAGATGAACATATATCATATCAGTATGAGCACTGGAAGGGCTGGTATCTTACCCGGACGACATAGACCCTGACCAAAACATTGATGGGGTCATTGTGAGGGATGTTCTGAAACATCCCCATGTTGGGGTCGGAGCCTGTCTCTCTGGAGAACTCTTCTGTCAGGGGCAGCTTGTACAGGCACATTGATCCCTACATCAAAAGGTCACAATAGGTCACTTTTGGTGAAGTGTGGAAGTTGAAGTTGAAGCACTGCTTAATCCATAGATGACTGTGCTCCCATCTAGTCTTACAATCCAACTTTTCCATAAGCAGATTGATTAATTAACAATTATGAATTGATTAATTAATTTCATTTCACTAACTTAGACCACAGCATCTCCTTTTATTGCATACATGGCCTCCATTTTGCTGAACAGCTTTTACACATTCTGTTTCTTTCACAGGTTTGACAATATGTACTTTAGCTTTGATAGCTCATTGCTCATGTATTGGATAACTATACTTTGACTATAGCTGCAGTGCCATCCTTAATTTTTGCCACCCCTGGTAAGATGACTATAAAGTGGAATACAAAATATATCCTTTAGGAATTTATGTTAGTCTCACAATAAAAATGATTCCACTGATCTTAGTGGTATAATATACCAATGGGGTGAGCTATAGAGGAGTATGCACCACAGATGATCTAGGAATATGGGCTATCTGGATAGATTCTGGGAAGAGGACATGTATCAAATCAATTTCTTGTTCTCTAACTTAGTGGAATGTTAAAGGATATGGCTAAAACTTGTATCATTGCCAAATAGGAGCATTTACAATGTATGAAATTCAGGGGTGCCAATAATTGTGGCCCATGTATATATGATACAAAAATATACATTTCTTTAAAAAGTACGATTCTATTTCAGAATAAATTAAATTCTCTTCCAGGTGGGATTTTTCCTTAATGTTTTCATTATGTAAATAATGAAAATAACTGCTAAATGATTTTTTAAAACAGCCTCTCCATGTGTTTTTAGCCAACTTTACCAGAGGTGGCAATAATTGTGGAGGGCGCTGTATGTTTGATTCTGATTATGATGGTTAAATTTGAGGTATGACTGGCTGGTTTGAGGCATTGCCATACCTTGAACCTGCCCACAATCCTGTCGTCATCGCCCAGGTGGTGTTCATCATCGTCCCCTGCTTTGCCCCGGTATAAGCTGAAGGTGTGGAGCCAGTCCTCAAAGTTATTAAAGTCACACTCCAGCTCCTTGTTATATGCCTGAAAAAGCACAGCAACACCATATAAAAGATCCATCAAACAGAAGCTGATTGATCTCTTTCGTTAGTGGAATCAAATGCTTTCAAAATCTCACTTTGCCAGAAGTGAATATTATAAAGCTACAAAATAAATGATGACTCAACTAAAAGTGTGTCCATATGTCCAATCTAAAAGTGGACCCCTCAATGATCGATCTCACTCCTTGACTTTCACATTATGTATGGCTGTTATTACCCTCTCCTGCCATAAATTTTGACAACCACCATGTAATGTTGAACAATATTTTGGAATTATTATGATACATTATGTACCCTTGAGCCATGGATCTGCTCAAGGTTTCTTCTTAGACTAGCTACCACAAGGGAGTTTTTCCTTGCTCCTGTTGGTCTTGGGTGCTCATTGCTGTAAAACGCCATGAGACACTACTATTGTAGAGGGAGCTTCAGAGTTAAAAAAATCACTACCTTGCCTGGTATGTTTTAACTAAAAAATATTGACCAAGCATAAACTGACCATCAGCTCATCCACTCTGGGCTTGGTGGGCCTCTTGTCCTGTGTCTCAGCCATGTGACCCTTCTTTTTGTCCTTGGAGCTCTTGCTCTTGTCCTTGGCCTTCTCCTTGAGCTTAGAGCCTTTCACAGGAGAGTCATCCACTTTCAGCTCTGAGGGGCCAGGACATGAGTGGCATTGTGGGTGGGGATGGGGGTGAGGGTGAGAGGGGAGATGGAGGTGGGGGTGGGGGTGAGGGAGGGATGGGATGAGGATTTGGGATGAAGACGAGATGACCATGAGACGGAAATATGGAATTTCCAACTTGTTGATCCAAAAAATGGAATATGGAGATTCCAACATGTAGAAAGCACCACAATCACAGCACGACGGTATGCCTGCAACCACCTCCAACAATCACCAAGGGCAACAGTATATTCTGTATTTTCAGTGTTTATCAATTAATCACCAGAAAATTCCATGCTATTGAGAAAAAATAGTACAACAGGCCTCTGTTAGACTTTAAATATGAAAAGGAATTGAAAAGTCATTCATATTAGGTTAGCGGATACACTGCTATTAATTAGCTCAAGCATTAGCATTCTCCAGGCAGCTAAGTGTTTCATCTTACTCAGAGACAGATGCTAATGTTGGGGAGCCATAGACTGACTGTCCAGCTGGGTGAATGCTGTACTGTTTAGCTGTGATGTTAGTTAGTGGGGTGATGAGGTGGCTGTGATGGGATGACATGAGATCTTGTGATAACTCGCGGCATGCACAGTGTTCAACGTGTGTGTGTGTGTGTGTGTAGAGAATTTGGTAAGAATAAAAGCAGACAAAGGCTTCTTAATCAAAGAAAATACAAAGAACATTAGGAAAGAACACAAGGTAACACTTTATTTGATGGGCAAGTTACTCACAAAGCATTTATGACATAACTCAACATTTATACCTTTCATAAATGTGGAAGACAGAATGGCGATCACTTATTAAAATAAAACTACAATGATCTCAAAGCAGCATTGACGTTTTGGTTTGTTGACATGATCAGGCAACAGGTTTAAAACAAAAACAGCAATGCTGCTTTGACACCATTTAACTTTTATTTTGATAAGTTAGCACCAGTCTGTCTTCCACAGATATAAAAGGTTGGGTATGAATGTTGAGCCATGTCTTATGAAACAGTCATGAATGCTTTGCGAGACTGCTGCTATGATTGTGTTATGTACTCATCCATCAAATAAAGTGTTACCAAAAACAATTAGCTATATAAAAACAGCTAAAATCTTTGAGAAGAAAACTAAATGTTTAAGAAAAAAGATCTTAAAAGAAGCTTAAAAAGCACATGCACTCATTTCAGCTAAGTCTCATAAGATTGTCCTAGAACATGCATTCATTTTTCTCTAGAACATGCAATCATTTGAACTAATGTTACAGGTAACTGGAATGGGTTGACTGACTCCAGAGAATTGCTTTAAGCAAGCTTAGAGTTGTGCCATAAACTGTGTGGTAGTGTTCCATGTGGTTACATGGTGTGGGGTAATGTATAAAGGGGAAGTCTACCTGCTCCCTCTGCGGCGATCTCTAAGTCTTCTCTCTCATCTGCCTCTGCCTGGGCGGCTTCCTGTGCTCGCAAATTCTGAGGGAAACATCCACTTTTTTAATGTTCCTAATGAGTGTGTGTGTGTCAACAAAATGACCTTTTTTACTTGCATTTAATTGTAAGAAACTATGAGACACCCAGGTCTTAATGTCCACAATACAATCACTGAGCTTTCTTATTGAACACACGTTACTAAGAGACAGCGGTAAATAGAGTTGCAAATCAGAGGGAAAAAGCAGAGGGTCGGGGATTGACCCTTGCGGGACACCAGAGGTCACAGTGACCGGTGACAAAGAGTATGCCCCAGAGTTACCTGTAAATACTTTGTGTTTAATAAAATAATCCAGTGTAGAGCCACACCCCTAATTTCCGCACAGTGTTCCAGATGTTTAGTGAGTAAATCATGATCTACTGTATCAAAAGCAGAACTCAAGTTTAATAAAACCAAACATGAACATGATGCTCAAGGAACATGATGCATAAGGAGTGTAGTGAATTCACAGGTGGCTATAACCGAAGTCTCAAATGCATGTGTTGGCATGTGTGTGTGTGGGAAGATTCTGATTTCTCACCACCAACATTCAAATATATGAGGGAGATGTGTTTGTGTTTGTGTGTGTGTGTGTGTGTGTGTGTGTGTATGTGTATGTGTGGATGTATGATAAAAAACAGGAAGCAACATGGAGGCAAAGTACTTAGACCATGTGTCCAGCATGCTCTCGTCAACCTCCTCCCTCTATGTGTGTGTGTGTGTGTGTGTCGACATTTGTGCGCATGTAGCGTACCTCCATCATTGTCTCTATGGAGGCAAAATACTTAGACCACCAGTCCAGCATGCTCTCATCTAACTCCTCCTCCTCAGGCTCCTCTCCCTTCTTCTTTTTCTTCTTCTTCTTCAGGCTGTCTTTGTCCTTCTCTTCTTCATTCTGCCACACAGGAAGAGAGGAAGAGGAAGAGGGCTCACCACACCTGACATTCTCGCTGCGGTAGACTTGGTCGCATGTCACTTATCATGGAGATGGTGGAAAATGTCAAGTGCTGAAGAGGTATTGAGAAAGATGAGGTGGCATTCAGTGTACCAGTAGGGGAAACAAACTTTTTTATGTTATGTGTGTGTGTGTGTGTGTGTGTGTGTGTGTGTGTGTGTGTGTGTGTGTGTGAGCACGTTCTACTTAAAAGGAAATGAAACCAAGCCAAGTTGAATCCCATGCTTGTCAAACACACTCTCCGTTCAACTTACCACATCGATTTTAACAACTGCATCTGACGTCTACAGGGGTTGGAGTCACACACAGCACAAAGCAGAAAGAGTCACACCAAAAGCACAACTAGTAAACTACAGTACACACAAAAAATCAAAGGACACTTTTACATCACAAACAAATACTACATCACTTCACAATGTATATCTATTATAAATACATTGATTCCTGCGAGTCCTGAGAATCTACAAATGACTATGCAAAATAATTGCTTAGATCTTGGCATGGAAAATCCATACAGATGTAGCAGAAGTGTGTGAAAACAGTCGAGTGAACTAAGGGGGGTGGGATAACAGAGTGTGGAGTTAAATGTGGTCTGCCTGCCCATTAGTCACCGCTGAGCAGTTAGATGAGGTGTTAAATGTGCTGGTCAGGTGTGTGCGATCTGCTAGTCAACTCTGAGTTGTGTTTGTGTGTGTGTGTGTGTGTGTGTGTGTGTGTGTGCATGTGTGTGTGTTTTAGAATTCTGTTTTTTTGTGATGTGTTCAATAAGACTGCTTATCATCTATAAGTTTAGTGTGTGTGCAACAGCATGTGTGTGTGTGTGTGTTTTTGTGCATGTGTATGTGAATGTGTGGGTAGACTGCTGGTAAGCTGTGTGTCAGCTGGGCACTCACGGCGTCCAGCTTGACCATGGTGTCCATCTTCTTGACGTTGAGCTCGGGCTCCATGTTGACCATGACGTCACCTGGAAGACGAGATGGGGTACGGGAGTGGGAGCGAGAGCGGGAAGCCCCATTGGTCAGCGCCGTGTAGCCATTCAGCAGGCTAGCTGGGGTCATAGGTCAAATGTGTTCAAGAGTGGAGCCCAGGACAGAAGCAGGAAGGAGGAGGAGGAAAGAACAGCACCCCATCAGGGGGAGGAAGAGCAGAGATGGGAGAAGAGAAGGAAGGTAGGAACAAGTGAATACAGCAGAAGGATGCAGCTTCTATTTTTAAGTTTGTTTTAACCTCTAATCAGACAGGGCTATGTTTTCCAATACTATAGTTGCTATCTAGCTAGCTTTGGTGGTTGGGGATACGCAATTGCATTGCAACCACCAAAGTTGCTAATTTGGTTAGCAGCTATACTATTGAAAAAACGAACCCCAGGACAGTAGAGTGATGGAGAATGACTGAGAGAGACATAGAGGGAAGGTTGGGAAATGACCTCAGGTCAGAATCAAACCCTGTTCCCCAGGTTTATGGTATGGATTCCTCAGCCAAATGCACCATAGCATTGCACAGGAGAATGTAGCTTTTAGCTGAGGAGGGAGGGAAGATGTCAAGAGAGCTAGGGTGGAGTTATTATCAGGGACAGATCTGAAGATGCAGGGAAGTCTGAACTTCTCTCTTTACTGTCTGAGGGTTGACAGGTGACAATGAATACTAATGCATGCTCTAAAAAGACTGCCTCAATTGTCCCTGAGGACATTTCAAACTGTCTGAAGAATAAGCATGCGACAGAAAACCCATCAGCTCTCAAGTCTCTGAAGAGTTCTCTTCAAAGCACACACATAAGTAGATTTTTCTGAAGTCCGAAGTAGCCTAAAGGGAATTTCTATGCATGAGGGTGTATGTATGTGTCTGTGTGTGCTTGTGCTTTGTGGCCTGTGTGTGTGTGTGTGTGTGTGTGTGTGTGTGTGTGTGCCAGTCAGGATTGAGGACAACATAGCCGCAGACCCAGCCCAGTTGAGACCCAGTTGAGTCAGTCATCACACTGAATGGCAACATACAACACCTCAACACATAAAACTGCAGAACAGTACTTGACCATTTTCAATCATGCACGGTTCAGCACTGGACTGGGCTTCGCCTCCAAGGAAAATTAGCCTGCCTGCCTGCCTCATGCTGACCACAGCATATCCCATTCAGTTCTGTGAAACATGGCCTTGCACGAAGACATGCAGAAGTATTGCCAACAAAAGCCAACTTGTCTGAACATGAGCCATTCTGTATGATGCACTGCGATCAACAAAGACCATTTTGCACATATTGAGCAGCTGTGCCGCTTACAAGGGACTATACATCGCCCCGCGATGAATTATGAATGTTTAATAGCCCTAACCTTGAAAGAGCTCAACAAATCTGCCAACATCACAGCAATTCACGGCACTTGAAGTGTTAAAACAGACAGTTTTTTTCTCACACACCATCAATGCATTCATTTGGGAGCTGCTTTGGTGTTACTCACCAAATCCTCACCAAAAACGTTCTAAAATTGGTTGCTCTTTTGATGCTTACATTGACACTTGATATGCATCAAAATAGCTAAAATAAGAACCCCTGTGCAATGCTTTAAACTACTGCGGCAAATGTTAATCTTTGGTATAAATCCGTGTGCGTGGGGACTCTCTAAGAAAAGCACCAAACAATTCACAATATATTGTTCAGTATGTAGCATAATTGGGAGACTCTTCATTTGGAGACGTAGGTGTCACCTTTACCCTTAGGGCACCCAGATGTTTTTAATACTGTTTAAGACTACTTACTCTTTATGTGGTACAATAAATGTCTATCTGTCAATCAAAATCAAGAAGTGTATATGTTTATATGTTCGTGTATCTGGGTATGTGAAAGTGTGCAAGAGTGCTTATGTCTGTCTGTGTGTGTGTATGTGTGTGTACCTGTGTGCCCCCAGCAGTTGGCATTGTTCTTGCCAGGTGGGACATAGAGGAACTTGCGAAGGCTTGTGACGGCGTTGGAGCCCACCAGGGTGTAGCGGCCGAAGGCGCGACAGTCCACCACCCGGATGTTGAGGGGAGGGTGGAGCAGCTCGTTCTCTGGCAGATCCTGGAGGTGTTGTATATTAGTGTCCCTTCACTGTCACTGAAGGACACTACTTTATCTGGGCCAGCTCTTCTCTACTTCTTTCCTTTCTTTCTTTCTTTCTTTCTTATCTATCTATTTATCTTTATGGAATTTCAATGCACTAAAACACCATGGAATTGTACGATGTGAATAATGTAAAAATCCATTTTCTGTGAAATTTTATCTATCTATCTGTCTATCTACCTATTTACTCATTATGTGGTAGTGACTATCAGGTCTTTCCCTCCCCCAACACTTACCACTTCAAACCATTTGACAAGGGTGCTAAAGTTGGGGTTCTTCTTGTAGTTCTGGATGAGCGAGGACTGGACCCCTCTCCCAGCACACTCAATGTCCACACGGGGACGGTCCACCTGGGCCAGGTTGACACGCTTCAGATCCCTCAAGCCCCAGAACAGCACCTGGGCAAGATGCACATGCACACGCACACACACACACACATAAACACACACACACATATGCACATGCACACACACACACACACACACAGAAAAAGACACACACAGAGATACATAGCCACAGAGTCACAAAAAATGCATTTTCATTTGTGCTGTTACCCCTAGAGCTGCAGCAACGAGTGGCCCTGCAGGTTTCTCCATCTCTCTGTCATAGTCAGTCCAAAATTTCCTCACCTCAATCCGGTAGCGGCTGAGGATGGGCCGGATCCCCAGAGGAACAGGCAGGATGGGCCCACGGTCCGAATCTGTCGGCCCATCTATTGGTGGCAAGCTTGATTTCCCTGCTGGACCAACCTGATTGAAGTAAGGCATTACAGTAAAGCCATCACCCTGAAACATGACCTATCATCTAAAGTCCAATTAATCAGTATGCTACACTCCAAACAATACTGCTTTCCCAGAAGCATTAGACATACCTGTGTCTAGACCAAAGTATTAGATCTAATCTTTCTTTGTGTTCTGTTTAAAGATAGTAAGCAGACGAGATGTAGTATAGAGACAGAGCACCAGAAGAGATGATCTACAGAGACAAGCACTATAGAGACACATACTAGATCAGAAGAGATGGTCTCCAGAGAAAGGCTGAACCCAACCCAAAGACACACTGGCTCTGAGACTATACAGGGCTTACAGGAACCCTGACATGTGCAATGCTGGTTCTAAGTATTTTGGCTCTGATCTGGGCTAGATCTGTGGCTAGACCTGTTGGCAGGTTTGGACTGCATGTGGAACCTGGGATAAACCAAGCCCAGAATTGTGTGTGACTTTGGCTTGACACATGTAATCTAAACCTGAAAAAAACCCAGGCCTGTACGGGGTTGACCCAGACCTTAAATCACAGTCAGTTCTGGTCCAGATGAAGTTCAGACCAAGACCAGATGTAGTGTAGACCTGGAATGAGATTCTAGAAAGCTTTGTTGCTAATTTCTATTGTTATAACCATTGTTTCACTCAATTGCAAAACTAACATGTTTGCGACAGCCATTGACAACATTGTCTGGAAACTCATCCCTGATCCAGACCTGTTCCTGCCCAGAGCTAAGTTGGTCTTTGAGTAGGTGTGGAAGCAGAGAAGCAAAAGCACCACCTTGATCTGAGGAACGGCAAAGTTATGTACGGCGATGAGAGCCCTCCGAATCTCCTCATCATCATAGGGGACCTGGGGTCAAGGGCCACGCACAGCCAGCAGCAGAGAATCATGGGATGGAAGATCACATGATCAAATACAGATGGAGGGATGGAGAGAGACGGACAGACGCACAGGGAAAAGAGATACAGACAGGAAAGAGAAAAGAGAAAGACAGAGGAACCCTCTACTGTGTTAAATAAAGTAGCATAGTATAGTTAGTTAGTGTACTGTAAATCTGTGTTGGAAGCGCTACTAGTGGAACTGTGAATTATCCTTCAGTTAGAGTTGAGAGTACACTATCTTGTACTGTGGTTCATAATGCATCCTTCCAGACATTTCCATGCCACCATTCCACACTTTACAACTTAGTAGGCTACCCTAAATGGCACACAATTACAACTTTCCACAGTGTATTCTTTTATTTTTTATATGTGTGTATGTGTTTCTATCTATCCATCTAGAGAGGGTTTCAGTTAAGCACTAGTCTGCAAATCCGTTTACTGATCTCCTTTACAGTTACATGATGTTGCAGAGATGTACATCCTGCTTTATTTATAAGCAAGTGTGGCACAAACTCACACACACTCACATGCACGCACAAGCACACACACTTGCACGCACCTGCAGTAGTTCAAAGGCAGCAAGTAGCTCTCCTGCGGAGCAGTTGCCCCTGTAGATCTGGTAGTATTCCAGCTGAGGGGGGAATCGGGGCGGGCCATAGTGCTCATCAATCATCTTAGTCACAGGCTTAGCAAAAGTACGGCCGATGTACTCAGCCTTGCCCTGTGTGCCATTGATTAGAAAAAAAGTTTTAACATAAATATTGCACTTCCACCAGTGGACAGCAGGGGTCAGTATACTCCTAAGAATGAGCTGCAGAACGTTTCCTGAAGAGTCAGGTTAAAAGAAATATACTGTCTCTTAATTATGGAATTAACACAAACATGATTCTGATTGCCACTCATTTAATTAATAAGCATTATATTCACATCAACACACTGCAAACCCAATCTGCAATAAATAATAAATAAAACATTAATTAATAAAACATTAATAATGTGTCATTAGAGAGTGAATGTGTTGCTCCTCTTTGGTACTGAATTAGTCTACAACAGAGACTGGGAGAGCACAGCACTGCAAAAATGAAAATCAGCCATGTACATTGGACACTGGAAGCTGATGCTTTGTTGGTGCCCCTGCATTCTGTTTACGTTAATTAAGGGAGCATCAGTGTGAAGTATTAAACTACTATTACCCACAGAACACAGCTACTACTATAACTATCTAACTACCTTACTACTAACTACTACTGGACACAGATGCAAAAGGTAGACTGATCTATAGTTTTGCAGCTATTTCTGCAACAATTAGTGATGCCAAATGAGAAGAGAAACAAGAGTCATCAGATATTCACAATAAACAGAATTCAGTAACACTTCCTATGAACACAGTATTCATAAAGTATTATGAACACATTCATAAAGGCTTTTAATTAGTGCTGTCAATCAATTAAAATCAATAAAAAAAAAATCTAATTAATCACAATAGGAAATTTAAGTTAATCACGGTTCATCACAATTAATCTCTAAAGTTCCAAAATTCTCCTTTCAGGTTTTAGAATTTCAGGTTGTCTATGACATGGGTGTCCAGGGGTGACCAACCACATGATTTTGTAACCCCCCGCCCCCCCTCACTCACATCCCAGGCACACAAATTCTGTACATCCCCCTTGCCTCAAATCTGCTGTGGTTTGGCCTTTTCCTTGTACTCTCATTCAACGTGTCCATCAGCTCTTTTAAAAATGCCATTTTGAAGCATCTACAACTGTTATTATGCTGCTTGTATTCTGCGCATACAGAGCTCTCGAAATTTTAACAAGAACTTGAGACTAGGCTACTGTGGGCTACTTTGCCATCTCACGTGCGCAGTCAACCTTCACATAAACATGAACAGCTGTCTTTAAATTGGTCCTGTGTATACTGAGCTGAACCTTAGAAGAGAAAAGCGACCAAAGACTTCAATTACTGCAAGTTAGGTAGTTTGCAGCAGCAACTGTGTATATGTCAGTTGTTTGTCAAAGCCAAAGCAAGGAACACATGGACGGGCAGCGTGATATAGACCTATGTGTCTGCATGATTAATTTGCGTTAAAAAAATAACGTACAACATAAAATGTATTTTTTTTACATTAATCACATGCGTTAACACATTAATACTGACAGCACTGATTATAGTGCACTCATAACGCTTTATAACTAATGACATTGGTGTTCATAACTGTTGATACATTCTAATGCCTGTACTCATTCACACAGTCATGAGAATGTATAAAACAGTTATGAATACTAATGTCATTAAATATAATGCGTTATGAATGCATTACAACTATTATGAATGCATTTATAATGTTATATGAATACTGGTTTCACATTCTTTCAGCCACCTCTTGCATGTGCACAAGTGCACAAGTGTATCTTTACTGCACTCTCTCTCTCTCACACACACAAACACACGCACGCACACAAACACACACACATGTCTTGTGGACTATAAGAACAAGAGAAAAAAAAACACAACCTGAAGACACACACACACACACACACACACACACACACACACACTTCTACAAAGTCTAATGCACAATCCATCTGTTGCTACTGATGTTGAGGCAGTAATACTCATCTGCATCTCCACCCTGAGTTGACCCATATCAATTTAAACAGGAACAAACACACACAGGCAGGACAATGAGACCCACATCAACACACTGCAGACCATCTAAAGCACTTCCCCAGACAGGAAGTGGCAAAAACAGGGAGGCACCGACTTCCTCTTCCTGTTGTTATTACTGTATTATGGGATGTCTGAGATGTGAGACGGGGCTGGAGTGGAGTCTTACCACCGTGTCCTGGTCATAAATTTCTATGACGATGATAGGGGGGTCATCACGGAGTTCACTGGCGTCACCATAGAGCTCAACGTTGTCAAACACAAGCAGCTGATCCCACGTGGGACAGAGAGTCTCAGTCAGCACCTACACACATACACACACACACACACACACACACACATTAATCATTATGCATGTGCATATACTTGCATACAAATGAATGCTCACCTAGAAAAACAATTCCTATGGTCCCAGTGCACTACTCTCCCCCCCTTCCCATACAAAATAACCTCTAACACATGCACACTTCACTCTGTCTGTCTCTATTACAATATAAACTCTCTCTCTTGCTCTCTCTCTCTCATGTACTCATACAGACACACACACGGACACAGACACACACACACACACACACAGCTTGTCTCACCTCTGTGACTTGGCTGTACGTGGAAAAGAAGACTCTGGCAAAGGGGTCAGACAGGCCACTGCTATCAGCAGCAAACAGACTGCGGGCCTGATACATGTGAGCTCTTAGCTGGAACACCTGCTTCACTGCAGCGCACATACACAGACACACATACACACACACACACACACACACACACACACACACACACACACACACACACAATGTTGTTGGAGTAGGGGTGAGATCCAGACAGATAAGAAGAGACTAAAGCAAACTGTTGTGTACTATGCAACTGAGGTGCATACATACTATTGTAAAATATGCAGCTGAGGTGCATACTCACTCATTGTGTACTAAGCATCTGAAGTACACAAGCATTGTTGTGTACCAGGCAGTGGAAGTAGACATTTACTGTTGTGGATTAGGCAGCTGAAGTGTATGTTCACTAATGTGTAGTAGGCATCTGAGGAGCATACTTACTGCTGTAGACTAGGCTGATAGGGGGCACAGACTGCAGGCCAGTGGTCTTGGCTGCTTTGATCTCCTCAAAGCCATTAGGCAGGCCACTCAGGAAGTCCTTCCTCTGCTTATTCAGACCCAGCCACAGATACATCTCCAGCTTAGCCTGTACTGTCCAGCCCGCAGGACCAAAGCCTTTCTTACCAGGCAGCTAAAGCACAAACATATGGAACCAAACAATCAAACAATAAATACTTACAAATTCAAAAACAAATTAAGAAAATCCAAATATACAAACACCTCCAGCTTAGCTTTCACTCTCAAGCCCACAGCCTCAACACAGTCTCTCTCTCCCTCTCTCTCACACACACACATACACACACACACACACACAAACAAACACACATACACACACACACACACACACACACACACACACACACATAAAAAAAAAACAAATTTTTCCTTTAAAATTTGTTCAATGTGCCAAACAGCAGGCTGGCACACATTGGCAATCCTTTTCCTTGACCTGGAGGCAGCATGAACCACTTGACCATCTTCTGAGACCTAGTCTAACATGCTTCACCATAGCATCACTGAGAGGGGATTAGGCAGGCCAGATTGCAGAGGCATAAATGAAGGCTTTAAAGAAGACAGATTTCATTTCCGATGCCAGATCAACATGAGGGAAAGAGGCCAGACAGGTACGGAGACTCTGGAACAAACATTGCCAAGGGCTATTCCAGAATGCACTCTGCTCCTGTGACAGGGTGGAGGGGACATGGGGAGATTCGGAGAGAGAGAAATCGAGAGGTTTGCCCTAAAGGGGGGAAAGAAATTTAGACTGTGGTGTGAACAGTCTCCAGACCTGCCCTGAGGAGAGGCAGATTGAGACACAGTGTGAGCTCATCACGCATACCACATTCCTGGGCAGATTGGCACAGAGTGTGTGAGATCTGGAGACTCGCCCAGAGGAAAAGCTGACTGAGAGAGAGTGTGTGCCAGGCATGCCCTGTGGCAGAGGTCACTGGGAGATGCTGGCACGAGGGCACGGTACACTCCTGTGCATTGTTTGTCGTTAAACTATATTTCCATTTTTAAAAATGATGTCTTTTTTGTCTTTATTTTACTGTTTTAATTAAAGACAAATCAGATAACATTCACCCAACTGCAACTCCCCTAACGTTATCCAAAAATCGAATAAAAAAAGACAATTTGAATTTGAAAGCAATTGAATTTAAGCAGTCGATACAGTAATTTGGAAAAGAGCTCTTCAAATACAAAAAAGTTAGCATAGAGACTATGACACACTGTGTTTGCATCGTTTTTTTCCCAGGTGGCCTGAGTGGACTGAGAAACCATGTGAACTTAAGTGTGACTTGCCCTGAGGAAGACGGTTTTGACTTTGCCGCAGTCCTTGCCTGTCTCCTCGTCCACGATGGAGTACAGGATGTCTTTGGAGGGCACGCGGGCGTATGCCACCCGCTTGTTGTTACTCATCATCCACACGAACACGTCGGGGATGCTGTGCTGGGGCTGAAGACCAGATCAGAGACATATCAGCATAATACTACATGCAGTTTATTCAAAATTGACATCCAAGGTTACTTTACAAATAGAAACACAAAACAAATACAATTAATAAATTATCAATTTAAAAACAATGTTGCTAAGCCAAGTCATAGTAATATACTAGTTTAAAGATGTGTTTACCGGACAACCTATTGGCACTGCAGGTGTGTGAAATTGCATGGGAGGCCAGCAAATTGTTTTCCACTGGAATGTCCTGACTGGATGCCGCATGACAGTACTGTGCAGCATGATGACATTTTGATCAAAAGTTTTGTCAGATGATCTGTTTCTATTTTGTCCTGGCTGCTCATGTTGTTCAGCTATTTTGAATCAGAAATATGATGCGATGGAACAGCAGACTTAACTTACAGATTCAGGACAGAAAGCATTCAAAATCCATTGCTATGACGGACACTCTCATGGTGTCAGGACACTGTCTTGAGTACTATTCTATACCATAATTTGACGGGTAATATCATAACGCATTAAATATACTGTCACAAATAGAAAAATGCATTATGAGATGTCTGAGCTGTGAGTCGGGGCTGAAGTAGAGTCATCTAATGATACAGTCTTAAATGCAGTAGACTCATAACTACTCTGCATGGCCGCTTTCCTGGTGTGGGAGCAGTTCGACCCCAACAGCTGTCTGAGAATTTTATTTTATAATTTACTATTTGCCCATTATTATCCACCACTATATTACAATTAGTTTGTATTTGTTTTGCATTAAGATCTACTACTGTATGCTATGCTCAGTGCACAGAGGCAGGTTAATGATATTCCCTCCACATTAAGCAGCTGCCTTCATCAACATGCACAGTTCCACGTGAATGACTAGAGGCAAGGGAATAGCAAACTACCCATTACATTTCCAAACAAATTAATTTTAACGAACCAAATATTATCCTGAGGAAAAACGAGTACACAGTAACATACTACAACAAAAAAAAGGAAAAAAAAGGAAACATATTTGTAAAAATCAAAATGTAAACTTTTATTATATTTTGAATAGTGGTCTGTCTGTATAAATATATTTGTTTTCGCTTAGATCTGTGACCTGGAGGGAATGTTGTCGACTGGTTGGGCCCTTATTTGAATTGCTTGTAAAGTGTAAGTCAATGTTCTTGTTATCAAATCTATTAACAAGCAAGGTTAATGTTTAGCTATATAACTCCATAACTATATAGCCACAGGGTTGGCTGTAGCTACCGTGCAGCATGTGGAAACACTGAGCTGACTCATTAGGCTTAACAGTGGTGTTACATTAGCAAAGTGATTCAAATTAGAACCCCCGTGTCTTTATGCCATAGATGTACTGACAGAGCAGAGCAGGTCATAGAAGATCTCCAAAAGATGTGTTGGAGATGACCAAAAGGTCTATAGCTCATGAACACACTCATGGACACTGTCCATTTCACGTGCTACTATTTATTTAATGCATGCAAAATGGACAGTTATAACTATTCTGTATCAAGGTATGTATTCTGTATGGACAACATACTGTATATTGTTTCTTAACACAAACACACAGTGTTTCTCAGTACAAATGGAAGCGGTACTGAACGTTATTTAGAATAATTAAGTTATTTAGAATAATTAAATGTATTTAAATATGTGAATGTAAATGGAGGTTGTTCTGGATAAAGGTATATTCTAAACGCATGAGTGAACATACAGCATGTGTGATAAGCTGCTTTATTTAAAGGTGTATCCCAGCAGATAAATATAAATCTAAGTTCCTGTGTTATATTTAAAAGCAAATGGAAGGGTTTCTCCCACCTCATCTGCCAGGAAGCGGAGTCGCTGCAGGAAGTTGTGCACCATCTTGAGTTTGTCTTTTACTGTGTTCTTCTTCACCTGCGTGCGGAGGCTCTTGGCCTGCTGGCTCATGCTCTCCTGATGGAAAGAACCAGATAGAGAGAAGAAACAGAGGAGGAAAGGGAGGAAGGGGAGGAAGGAGAGGTGGTGGAGGAGATGGAGGAGGTGGGGAAGGAGAAAGAAGGAGAAGGTGGAGGTGGTCGAGGGGAGGAGAAGATAGAAGAGGAAATGGAGGAGAGGAGGAGGAAAAGGATGGGAGGGGAAGGAGGAAGAGGAGGAGGCGAACAAGGAGGAAGAGGAGCAGGGGAAAGAGGAGGTGGAGGGGAGGAGGAGGAGGATGAAGTAGAGGAGGTTGTAGGGGAAGAGGGGAGGGGAAGAGCAGGAGAAGGATGAGGAGATTGAGAAGATAGAGTGGATGGATGAGATGCAGTCTCAGAGATCAATACCACTGAAATTCTGCCTCATCACAATTCCTCCGGCTGCCCCGTCAAAGCTTACAAGGAAAAGAGAACATCCAGAAGACAGACTTCTCTCTTGCACACATCCATCTCACCTCTTCCAACCTCTGTATCATCACACACACATACTCACACACACACACACACACACACACACACACACACACACACACACACACTCACACACATTCACACTCACACAGTCTTACCATTTCTCTCATGCAAGATTTGAGTCTTTCGCGGTCCAGTTTGGTCCTGCCTGCCTGGTTCTGGTCCTTGTTTGCCAGAGCAACATAACGACTGCAAAAAGACAATAATACACCTATTTGTTGCCATCACTAGGAAAACAGTGTCACCAGCATGCTTGCAACAGAAAAAAGTAATTTGTAGACCGTATGATACTTTACATAATGTGTGTGTGTAGTTACTGTGTGTGTATGTGTGTGTGTGTGTGTGAGTGTGTGTGTGAGAGAGAGAGACAGGTGTATAAACAGACTTACCTGCAGCCAGTGCTGAGCTCCTCCAGCACACCCCTCAGCCTGCGCTCAGGGTAGGCCTTCTCTGTTTTAATGACCTCGTGGACGTCATTCAGGCCTTCCTCCTGATATGCACACACACACACACACACACACACACACACACACACACAGACGCAGCAGAAGCCCACACATAATGCAACACATTTTCACATATAGCACAACCATCCACTCTTGTGCACCATTGGAAAAAACATTTCCTGCAGGCCCGTGGGAAAGCACAACCTATTAAATAGGAGCATGTACAGTAATGGCACCCTGTGGTCATGTTAAGCCTGAGAAACGCTCATTGTAATGTGTGCTGTACTATAAAGCCATAGCACAGTCTTATTGCCTCGTGAGCACTGCATTGATATGTGCATGACACAAGATCAATTTAACATTCTGTCAAACTCATTGCCAGACATGCTTTTTCTTTTGAGTCCGTCTGTTATGTTACTTATGCCTGTGTCTGTGTTTGTGTTTGTGTGTGTGTATATGTGTTTGTGTGTGGGCATGCGTATGGGCGTGCGTGTGTGCGTGCGTGCGCGCGTGTGTGTGTGTGTGTAATAACCTATGAGGAACCAAGTACATCTCCAGTGTCTCACAGGGGACCTGTGTGTTTGTGCCAGGCTATTGATTGGAGCTTTTCGTGGATTTATGAGTTGTCATTGTATAAGACATCCTGAGCTTTAACCAGTGCATGTGGGGAGATCACAAGGTGTTTGTTCAACAGTACCCACTCTGTCTCACACATACAAATACAAGCACACACACACACACACACACACTGTGAGGTGTATAGTAAAAAGTGCATAGTTTTCCGAGCTCTAACCCCACATATCCTCTGCTGTGAGGTCTCTCAGTCAGACTCATCAGTGTGTCTACAGGCTTGACATCCTCTCCACAGGCCTCTTATCTACACAGACCACACTGCTGGCACTGTGATCTAGTCCATTGTTTTTCTGCAGTGGTGGAGTACTGTCTGTTTGACAACTCTGCCTGTGTGACATACTTTTGAAACACCATCCTGTGAATCCCTACTCTACTTTTTACACACTGTCTGCTGTGAGCTCTCTGTGAACTCTCACAATGTTTCAACCCTTAGGTTTGCATTGGCTGCTCTCGACAGTGGTTGAAATGTTGTGAGAAACAAGTATGAATAAATGAAGACTGCTTCAAGAAAGCAAAGATAGCAAAGGTATGCAGACACTTTTCAAAGAATATTTTGACCTATCCTGTTCTGCCCTGTCCAAACAGGCCTGCTCACAAGGCCTGCTCCATGTATTCATCAGTTAACTGTCTTGTCTGAGATACAACCTCTGGTAGCTTCTGCGATGTGTTACCTACTGCTCTGTCATATAGCATCATTGAACATCTATAATGGCTTGAGCATTTATATGCAATCTTGTCCATGAACTACCTATAGCATGTGATATTTTATATCTTTGCAGATATTTTTGCAACTGTTCTCTCAACAGTTCTTCTACAATATAAAACTATATATGACCTAAAACTGTATTTATCTACATATATATTCCGATATACTTAACTAAATGTTAGTATTAAGTATCAAGTAAGTCAATTATATAATTTGACACCATGGCATGGGTAATACTTTGAATGTTCCCACAGATGAGAGTGGGAGTAGACAGAGGAGCTTTGCTTGTAGAAAGTCTTTGCACATTCAAGTGTGATGTGTGAGATGGGCACCCATCTCACCAGTTTGTCTGCAATCTTGTCCATGATGTTGGAGTTGTACAGGCGACGCCTCTGGTCCTGCCACCAGCTCTTGATATAGATGCACGGCTTCTTCTCAAAGTAGGGCAAGTGGAAGTAGTTCCTGAGGAGCAAGGTTGCTATGATGAGATGAGAAAACATAGCAGGACCACAGCTGACAGTTCAACAGCACTACCTTGCAGGCCTGAAATCGTTGTGCGAGTGTGTATGAATGAGTTAATGTGAGGCACATTGAAAAGCACCTTGGAGAAAGTTGCTATATAAATGCAGTCCAGAAATGGGTCTGAAACACTGCACACCACAATGGGCAATTACAACTAAATGCATATTAACTCTGTTTACTATGGCACGGTAAATGCTATACTACCACTCAGTGTTGACCACTACATTATATTGAGCATGTTCCCATAATACCCTACAATTGTACAATAATTGTATGTGGTCTTTATCCAGTCACTTTGCACCCTTTTCACTCTGAACACACCCTAACCCTGCAGTGACCCCATGAGCCCTTGTGACCCCCTGACCTGTCAGTGATGACCGGCTTCATGACAGGCGTGGAGGACACAGACACGAGGTCAGCGCTGTCGTCTGCCTCCTCGTCGCTTGAGTGCTGCTGAATGAGCTCCGACTCCTCGTCGCTCTCCGCCGCACCCTCTCGCTTCTTCTTCTTCCCCGACCCCGCCGCTGACGGTTTGCTCACCCCATCAATCTGATTGCCATAATTACCTAAAATACAAGGTAGAAATCACATGATACAACATAACCACATCTCTATAGTTATTATCATCTATCTATATTGTCAGTATGACTTCACTTCATTCAGCTACACTAATCACACATTCTGGTTCAGCCTTTATCAACATACCATAGAAACACATTTATGCTAAATGCTCCAAGACAAGCAATGGTTTTGATGACATTGTTTTTATAATCTAAAATGAAATGGATTTGACATTTTAAAGTAAGCATCTAGGCAACTGTACTGTACATTGCAGTGCACTTTGTAAAAAGTAACTTTCTTATTGTCATTGACCTTCCTTTTTGATTAAAACATGGATACTTTGACAATTACTCTATATTCTGCTGGCCTCTTTGACCCACCCTTACAAATAGCAAACAGAAAAAGCAGTATCTTATATGCATGAAGAATGGTTGTGGATTGAGGGATTAAACTGCTTGGGCTCAGGGTGGTCACACCCACCTATTGTGACTTCAAAGCTGATTGGCTTGTCTCCGATTTTCCTGTCAATCATGGTGGCCTCCAGGAAGGAGCCGAAAAGAAAGAACTCCTCCACTTTCCCAGTGGCACTCTGATGGACAGAGAGAACACACACACACACACACACACACACACACACACACAAACACACATGCACACAGGCAAACACACACATGCAGACACACACACAAGGACAGAATTAAAACAGCAAATCAGGCTCTTAGTGGACTAGACTCTCCACTTCATCTGAGAGATGCAGTTTCTCTTCTGTTCCACTGAAAAACACATGGTAGCTACACAGGACAAATAACATCAGTCATGTCAGCAAGCCAGCAGATATGATATATACAATGTGATAATGTGAGTGTGTGTGTCTGTGTCTGTGTGTGTGTGTGTGAGCATGTGTTTGTGTGTGTGTCTATGTGTGTGTGTAAGAGCGTGTTTTTTTTTTTGTGTGAGTGTGTGTGTGTGAATGGGATATTATGTTTTACTATATGCTCTCCACACCCCATCACTGTGCTTGTGAAGCGTTCATCACACGTGCAATCTAGGCCACTCTCACCCCTCTGGGACAGAGACCGTGGATATCACTCCTAACAAATCATGCTACACACATCATTGTCGGGACACACACAGCCACAAACACATATCTCTCTCCACATACTGAGCGAGAGATCTCTTCCTAGACACACCAAATAAAACCCATCTCTATGCACACACCCAGTGACACATATCTCTCTAGACATACCAAGCGACATGGATCTCACTACACATCGAGCAACACATACATGGACACCGAATGACATACCAAGCGACTCACATCTCTGTCCACACATTGAGCTACACACATCTGCCTATACACACTGAGCCATACACACACACACACACACACACACACACACACACACCACTCCTGGCCTGAAGCTGAGTCGCGAGCCCTGAAGAACAGGTGTCTGTGTGTGTGTGTTGATCCTCTCCTTAAAAGGAGGAAGTAGTATGAGAGAAGGGTGATCAAACAGGGGAAGACACAGGAGAGGAGGCCGAGGGAGACTGGGACTGTGTGTGTGTATGTGTCTGTGTGTGTGTGTGTGTGTTGGGGGGGGATCACTCATTAATGAATTCCCAAAACACCCTCTTGCAGACTCACACAAAAACACACACAGACAATAAGCCACTGACGCAACCCATGCACAACACAACAGCCACTGTGGACCCATTCTTTTTTTACTGCCCATCTTTCTCTCTCTCTCTCTCTCCCTGTCTCTCTCTCTTTCCACTATTCTATCTCTCACTTCCTCTATATGCTCCTTTCTTTCTCATTAACTTTTTGCACCTCTCTCTCTACCTCCATCTCTCCATATATCTATAACTTGCTTTCTTCTCTATCCCTCCTTCTTTGTCTTTTCTTTTTTTATGCCACCACTCTCTCCTCTCTCATCTGTGTGCTATGTCATCACTCTCTCTGTCTGTCTCTCTCTCTCTCTCCCTCTCTCTCCCTTTCTCTCCTCTCCTCTCCCCTGCCACTTTTGTCTGAGAGTAGGCATCCAACCAGGAGCTGCGTGGGACTCTTGAAACGAGAGAGCAAAAATAAAAGATCAAAGCGCTATGCTAATAAAGATGTGAACCCAGACTTCAGATGAGCAACTGTCATTATCCATTTGCCCGCTCTGTTAAGCCTGAACAAACTGAAGGCAGGGAGATAAGAGACGGAGGAGTCGACTGTGATCATGAAAGCCTGCTGGCCCACTGTCGGAGTTGACTGAAGTTAATTGATTTCACAGGGTAGGAATCAGTAGGATGGACATTCATCCCATTTATCCCATTCATGACGATTCTGTGGTGCTTTGTGCAGCTCATGCTTTTCCATGACAAAGTGCCTTTCACAGATCCCAGGTATAACATATGGTCAGATATGGTGCATTTGCAACAGTCACAAGCCAGCTGGAAACTGTCTCAGCTCTTGGTTGCCTACTGAAGGAAATCCCCTAACTCAAGCACAAAGGACTTAACATCTTTCCTGTACATGTCTGAAATTAAATGCATACACATATAGAACAAGAGGTCAATTGTAAAAACTGTTAACACAATGATGTGCATTTGAATGTGTTTCATTAGTAGCCATGGTGTCACTTATGGCCTCAGTAAATAGCAATGGTGGAATGTAACAAAGCACAAATACTTTGCTACTGTACTTAAGTACATTTTAAATGTATCTATACTTTACTAGTAGTAGAAATAGTAGAGGTAGATACTTTTAATTTTACTTCACTACACATTTTGCAGCTATTATCTGTACTTTATTGATTTGTTTGTTCAGAGAGGAACAATACTCAAATCTAAAACATTGGTATGTCAGCACTACACCGTCCATGCTACTGCACCTTCTATACTACTAATGACTACATCAACAGATACCTTCTCCACCTTCAAGAAACTCTTGAAGACCCAGCTCTTCCAAGAATATCTCTTGGCTTGAATTTCTGTGTACCAGGAAAGCGCTTAATTTCTTACTCTTCATCTCTCTCCATACTTCACTTTTATTCCACTTTTGCACTTTCATCTCAAAATACTGCAGATTTTATGTTAGCACTCTTTGTTAGTTTTTTCATTGTGCTGTAGCTTGAATGTTATCCTCTTTTGTAAGTCGCTTTGGATAAAAGCGTCTGCTAAATGCATAAATTTATATGTAAATGTAATGCATCTATACCACTACGTCGTCCATACTGCTAAACCTCCCGTGGTGTTGATTACATTTGCTCCACTACATTTTCTACACTACTAAACTTTCTTTCTTACTGACAGGTCCATCCCTAGCTTTAGCTGACATGTTTATGTAAGTTCTAGAGCTCGACATCTAGAATCTTCTGTGTTCTTTATTTGTTTTGATATTGTCCAGGCGGAAGGGATGCTAGATTTAGTGTGTCAGCTTCTTTGTCTGGTCTGCAGGGTGCTATATTTTGTGCCGTCAGTTTCTCTTTGGGCTTACTGAGAGCAGAGGTCTATGTGTGTGTCATGGCCCCCCGGAGACAGGAGAGGATGTGATGTGTGAGAGTAATCCAGCTGAGCTTCACCGGTTTGTCTCGTGCAAGAGCATGCAGATCAATAGAGCTCCTTATCATGCCAAGGGGGGTCTTTTAGGAGCTGTGCTAACGGCTGCTATTCTCTACCCTGCCATCCCTCACAGGGTCTGAATTGATGGAGACGTCCATACAGTGACAGGCCAGTGAGTTCCTTTCTCCACATAGGGAGGAAAGCTGGTGGTGTTACATATTAGCCTGCCACCGGACAGAGTCAGGCAGCCAATTCTGAACCTGAGGATGAAAAAATATATTTACGAAGGAAGTACGCACACTGACACACAATCGAACAATCAAACATGTTTACACCTGAACATGTAAATCCATCCATTAACGCGCTCACACACACACACACACACTCCACATGAGAGCTTAGCCTCTCCGCACACACTATGATTTCCCCGGTGTGTCTTTACGCTCCTCTCTGCCATTCAGATGCTCTCTCTCTCTCTCTCTCTCTCTCTCACACACACGCACACACACACACGCTTGCACAGGCCACTTGTTCAAAAACCCTTACACATAATCCTTGCTTTCACACTGTGAAGAGGTCAAATGGTTAACCACAAGCAACATTCAGTGGGCTATCCCACTGATGTTATGTTTCTATTGGATGGTCTTCTGTCATATATTTTTTTGTCTCTACCTACTTCAATAATGCTATCAAATTGTGGCCAACTTAAATATCAAAAATAATTGAGCTTGTAAAAAACATGCGTGGGTATGATAGATGTAGGGATGGGCAATGGGCACACTGCTGTCAGAATAGAATGACTTGCAGTATAACTACTATATTTACGACCCTACTGGTTAGATGTTAAGATATTTAATTTATTATTAAGTAAACAAATAGTACATAAAAATAATATTAATTTGTAAATTATTGAATTTAATTTAACTGAACGTCTTTTCTTAGACAAAACGGCAAATTAAAAAGTAGCCTTATTCAGTAGATGATTTTCCACTTCCTGGTTGTTGTTGCTAGGGGGCGTGGGTAACCTCACCTCTGAGATGTTGGAGACGGGTTCCACCTGCACCTCGGTGGAGCTCATGATCTCCGGGGAGGAGGTGTCCAGAATCTCCACGGCAACACCAACCAGGAGACGGGCCCTGAAGGACACGCCCTCCCCCAGTCCCTCGTTGAGGTCCTGGTGCTCATCCATCAGCGTGTAGTTGCGTGTCGAGCCATACATGTGCACCCACGCAGGCCCCATGGTGGGCAAGAAACCTGCACAGACCACGAGATCATGAGGATCATAAGGTGAGGGGAACAAGATAGAAAGCTTGGATCCCTGTACGGCAGTAAGTGTGTGCGCACAATGATGCTAGGGGGTGAGGAACAACAAGGAACAACAGACACCCCTATTGTGTTTACATGTGTTACATTGTGTTACATTGTGTCTGTTGAATAACACTGCCATTTTAAACTCTCTGTGTGCACCGAAGAGTAAAAGCAGAGTCAAGTAGAGATGTAAGAATGGCTTATAGACTATAGTTAAGTTTCTCTACCCATCTACTTACACACACACGCACACACACACACACTACTCAATAAATACATGTACATACACATTAATACTGACTGCCCTGCATTGTCTCTTTGAAACCCCAGAGCATTCAAAGCCTCTCCAACCCCCCCGCCCCACCACCACCACCACACACACACACAGCAGTGGACTTTTCTCTTAATTCAATGTATAGGCTATTTAAACCTTTTGAAGTGACATCTCCAGAGGGCCTCCAAAAGCACAAACACAAACTGACAGGCACAAACATTTACATTCTCCTGTCTGGTCGTCTTCCCTCAGTCTTGCTTTTCAGATCTCACATAATTGAGTCTTTTGTTCACCCCTTCAGAACAAACAGTAATAAAAAGCTTCCCCTTCCCACACTGAGCTGTGTGAGTAAAGCAAGCCGATATTGACACACACACACACACACACATACACACACATACAGACACACATACGCACACACACACACACATACACACATACACACACATACAGACACACATACACACATACACACACATATACACACACATACATACACACACACACATACATACACACACACACACACACACACACACACACATACACACACAAACCGAAGGCTGTACACAAGACAGTGTAACTGCATCTGAGTGTGAAATTAAATCTCCAGACGGGAAGTTTAATCAATACAACAATTACGCCCTTTGATGTCTCTAGTTTCGCAGCAGGCAAGCTGGGTCAGGTCAGGTTGGGGAATCACTGAACTGTGCCCACACACACACACACACACACACACACACACACATACACACCCACAAATGCAGTCCAACTAAACAGATAAATAGATATATTTATTTACCCTTGTCTCCGTCGTTAGCGATCTTACGCAGGTCAATGAAATGTGTTCCTATGGCCACGTCGTTGACTTTGTCGGAGTCTCGAATCTGGACCTTTATGCGTTTGCAGAGGGGTGGGAACATTTCTGTGAAGATGATCTGCTCGTTCCAAATAGGCTCATAGCTGCTCTTCTGAACTGAAGTCTTTCCCTACAAATGCAAAATCAAAAACACGGGGCATGGTTGTGCACATGAATGGATCACATGACCTAAATCATACCACCTAATACTTCCAACTGAACAAAAGACATCAATTACACTATGTCAGACATGTTAAATATAAGAAAAAAATCTGTTAAGGAATTAAAACAGTTCTGGATAACTTCTTGGATTCTTCTTATACGATATCGCCATAGTGAAATGTTAGAAATGTAAACTATTCCCCGCCTGGTCTCTGCTGGTGACTATTTGGACTTGTACCTGCACCAGCTAAACACATACACATATATCATAGCCATAAACTCTCTCCTTAAGCATGATTATATATACCTAGCTAGTGTGCACTTTATGCTGGTAAAATTCTCTCCTGTTAAAGCATTTATTTTAAAAGCCCTTATTATCTCTATCTTTTTCTGTCTATGATGATGATTATGCCCCACATGAGCAAGATACTGAACCCCAAATTGCTCCCGGGTGGCAGGTTGGCACCTTGCATGGCAGCCTCTGCCACCGGTGTGTGAATGCATGTGTGTGAAAGGGTGTATGTGAGGCATACACTGTAAAGCGCTTTGAGTGCTCGTAGGAGTAGAAAAAAGCTATATCAATGCAGTCCATTTACCATTTACTATTTACGTTGTGTAATACAAGGAGGGATCCACTGCAGTTGTAGCAAGGGCAGGTAGATCAAGCCAGACTGGTGCGCCAGACTCTTTCACTTGCCTGACCCGACTCTTGATAGGCATACATTTACCTCCAGGTGGGTAGATACATTCAGAGAACTTTTGGTTCTGAAAACTATTGGTTCTGCTTTCAATCTCAGTTTGCTGATAGAATGCTAAAAAATGAGTCAGGGTATCTGAAGTTACCTGATGTAGCACTGTAGGCAAATACACAAATTGAGCAGAGGTTCTATGGCGGTGCTAGCCTGGCTAAGATGTAGCAATGAATTGACCAAAATAAAATGAAGGGAGTTCCCGCTGCATCTCTCTCTAAGCAAGACCACATGCCCCATCCCAAATAAGCTAAGGGAAGGATCAGGTGCTCCCCAGAGATGCAAAAAGAATTTTAGTCTAAAACTGACAATAACGATGTACACACCTTCTGCCCAGCGAACTGCACTTGGACATAGGGGTCCACCAGGTCCCGGTTCTCCCCGATGAAGGCCTTTTTGACATTGGCCATGATGCTGGTGTTCATCTTAGGCAGGCCCTCAGCCCGGAAGATCCTCACGTAGAACCGGGCCCACTGGCGCTCAGAGGGAACCCCTTCTGGCAGGAGCAGGTTCCTGAGCAGGTGGTCAACAACAACAATAAAGAGCATTTATACAGTGCTTTTCCAGGCGTCCAAAGCACTTTAGTATAGGGGTACCTCACTACCCACTTGAAAGGTTTATCTGATGAAACTGAGCTGCCATTACTAATGCAGAGGATGGCGTTAAGAGGGATGCTTATGTTATGTAGGTAACACTTTAGATTAGAGTTAGTAGTACACATATTCACCATTAACTAGCAGCTTAATAACATGCAAGTTATCAAGTTAATATACTAGCCATTTGTTAGCCATTACAAGTCAACTATTAATACCTTATTCTGCATGACCTTATTCTACCCTTAATAGACCATTAACTAAGAATTTCACCAATATAAACTCTTTTATTGCTCTTTAGAAATTGCTGTTTATTTGTAGTTAGTAAGTTAGTTGCTGTACATGAATTATGATTTTATATGGTTTGGTTAATATGGGGCTTATAAGGAAGTTGTACAACAGGAACAGTTATCCTCCATCAATAATATTTGGAAAAGATGGCCTATTCACTGGAACAACACTCAAAACTACAAGTACCTAATAGTGTCCAAATAAGTCCTAATTACATCTTTTTGATTGAGAATAATTGTTCCTGTTGTGCTACCACCTTATAAGCCCTTTACTGCAAAGCATACTGTGATCATAATTCATATCATAATTCATATACAACAACAACAACAACTAGCTTCTAGCGTATATATATATATATATATATATGATTATATATATACGCTAGATGCTAGTTGTTGTTATATATATAGTATGTTATTAATCTGCATGGTAATAAGCTGCTAGTTAATGGTGAATATGTGTACCCTAATCTAAAGTGTTAACTATCTATATTATAAATTAACCAGCTGGTGTGTACACAGAGACATTGTCTCTATCTATAAATCATCCTTGGCATGTTAAGGTCTATAAGAAATAAATTCTGAGCTTTCTGACTATGGAAGATGAGGGACTGGTTCATTGATTTATGACTAATTCATTCAGTCATTAATTTTTTCACTCTCCCTCATTACTCATTAAATGACAATAATTCATTCATTCATTCTCTCACTCATTTATTCATTCAAATAAATTAGTTGATTATTTTATAGCTTGATGAGCTAATTGGCTGATTGACCGACTTACCCTTCAATGTCGTCCTCATCTGTCTCATTGGCCTTATGGGGGGTCTTGATGTTGTCCCCTTTACTCACCACGGCAATGTCACACTTCACGTAACCTTTGCACCCAGTGGTGATGTCATCGGGGTCAGACAGTATGGCCCACCGATGGTAAAACTGGTGCTCTGTGTTTAAAACCACCCAATCAGCACATCAGTCAACTAATCAGCAATCGAATCCATTCTAATCTAATCTACTAAAAAAAAAAACTACTGTCAGAAACAAAGTCACAGTCATTATCTTTCCATGCCAACCCACCAGGCTGTGAATAAACTGTGCCAACATCCATCTTGAAAGTTCCCACCAGAGTTCCACTGCGGAGCAGGTTCTTGGAGTGGATCACCTGAGGATGGGGAGCACAGCAAATGACACAAGCCAGAACCAATCGATGAAAAACAGAAAAAAATGGAAAGAAGACAGCGGCAGAGGAGAGAAAAAAGGATTTACAGAGGCCGTCAGAGATCTCTGTTGTTCTGTGATACTGTGTACTCACTGTGTACGATCTGTGCTGTTGCATGATAGTGTGTACTTACAGAGATCTAACTTGTGATATTAGTGTGTACTCACTGAGATCTAAGCTGTGATGTTAGTGTACACTCAATGTGATCAACAGTATGTTGTGGTGTTAGTGTTTACTTACAGAGGTCTACCTGTGTGTGTGCATTCATTGAGATTTAAAGTGTGTGTGCACACTGAGAGTGACAGTATATAATCTCTAGTGTGTGTATGCACAGAAAGTGACAGTGTGTAATCGCTAATGTGTGTATGCACAGAAAGGGATGGTGTGCGTTCCCTGAGAGAGTGTGTGTGCACTTGCGAGTGATTGTGTTTACTCACTGAGATCTTTATAATCTTGTCAAACATCACATCGGGGGGCACGTGGAAGTCGAAGACAAAATACTGCAACACACAGGAGACAATTGCAATCATAGGTATAATAGTGGGGCTATTATAACTGATACACTTTGACTGTCCTGATAGTCACTATTAGAGAAACTAAAAGAGAAACACAAGGTGTTTCAGTCTCTTAACGCCCTATTTTCCCTGGAATCTGTAGCTGATAATGCTGCTACACAAATAAGATATAGCAGGTTTGATTTGAGCTTTCACTGGGGCTGTTACTTTTTTAATGAGCTAAATGGCTCATACACACACACACACACACACACACACACACACACACACGCAGATGCACATGTACTACACACACACACACACACACAGATACACATGTACACACACACACACACCCAAACACTCCCCCCCCCCCCCAACACACACACACACACAGACAAAGAGAAATACTGCAATACTGGATAAAAACAAGTCTTGGCAACTATGGGGTTTTCTTTCTCTTTGGGATGTCAATCAAACTCTCTCTAACAACTCTCCATGGAGACATTCCAGAGAGGATTACTAGCCAATCAGGCCATCAGATCTCCACAGTTCATCGAATGGGTTTCAGTTTCTTGAAATTCCATTTGTCAAGTTTCTCTTGACAAATGGAGCAGCTTGATCAGTGGTTGCGATATTGGCTCTGTTTTATATGGGATACCACTGCTTGTTCCTGTCAGCCAATCCAGTCTGATCAAGTCTGACCAGTCTGCCACCATTTTGGATCTGTTGTCTCCACTGGAATTATCACTCTGACCTTGATAGATGAAGCAGTTTGATCTTGTGCCATTTTGGCTTTGCAATTTCCTGAGGGGCTAGGCCAACTTCCTCCTGATGAGTGGTTCTGGCTTGATCAGTTAAATTGTGGTCATTACACTGCGGTACAAGCTTTACTCAGTTCTGTGTGTGTGTGTGTGTGTGTGTGTGTGTGTGTGTGTGTGGGAGCTGTTACCCACTCACTCCACACATTGGGCAACAGGCCAGCCCATTATCACTGACTATAGTGAAGAGGAGGTCTACTCCTTCACTTCAGCAGTGGCAGTAGGGGAGATGAGCTCAGCTGGCTGACCTTAGAGCATTGAGAACAGCAGGCCGTGAAACGGAAGGCCGCGAGACTAAAGAAATTCAGCAAGCGGTAAGGAAAAAGTTAGAAAGAATGAGACACAGTGAATGATATTGTTCTACAACTTTGGAATGTTGGAATGAGTTTTAGATGTTTAGAAAGATGTAGTTGTTGGTAGTAATGGAATGATGTAGGAATATTAAGAAAAGAGTTTTATTAGTTTGGAACGACTTGGATTGCATTCTACATGTTCAGAAAGACATGGAATGATGTGGGAATACTAAAGGAATGAGTTCTATTAGTTTGGTAAGCCTAAACTAGAAGAAGAAACTGAACTTTCACTGAAGTAGAGGCCAGTAATGAAACATCACCCATTAGCATTAAGGGGATTTGGAGGACCACCACCTCATCCTAGGGGCACTTAGCGATCTCTCATCTCATAGCAGCAGCAGAGAGAGAGGAGACATGGGGTGGGATTGGGAAATGAACTAGAATCTGGGTCTGTTTACCACAATGTTCCTCAAGTAGGGACAGTTACTGAACTAATCTCAGAATAGTATGGGCAGTTTGTGAGCTTGCCTCGTTTTAGTGGGGGCAGTAATTAGCTAGCTCACCAGATAGTTTCTGGACTCTGCTAGATGTAGTTAGGGCCATTACAGCCATTACTAGCTCACCTCGTTATAGTAGGGACAGTTGGTGGACTCCTTCATGGACGTGTATTTCTTGTCGTCTCCAATCTCAACACACACCACCGGGTCCATGTTCAACCCCACGAGCTGACGAGCCTCAATCACCGTCACACTGATCTGTGGGAGGAGCCATGAGAGTGGAGAAAAGATACACATGTAAATAAAAGCAAACAAGAGTAACAAACGAGTAGATATGAGTAAACCTAAGCAAAAGTGGGTTAGAAAAATAATAATGAAAAAACTTAACAATATATGCCATAATCTCACAACCCTGACACTCTCCCCTCCACCTACCCAGAATGCTACTGAGTCTCTCAGTGAATACAAGAAAGCTCTGATGCGCCTACAGGGTCAATGTGTATGTTCCTAGCATGGACGGTTGATTCCTGATCTACTGATTACTCCTCTGCTAGCCTGGTATCACAAAAAGCATTAGCTTCATAAACACTCCATTGGGGAATGGACTACTAATGGACTACAACATACTAATGGGCACAGACTTTGCTTGGAAATTATTGGTCCAGTGTGTTGCTAAGAGATCCATAACTACAAACCTATCCAAACTAATAATAAACTGCATTTGTCAGTAAGTAATCTATGTGATTACTTTTGATGTATACATTTACACAATTGCTAGTTTTGCTAGTGCTGCTAATGCTGTTTTAATTGTTCCATGAAGTTGTACCTCTGCTACTGGCACCCCCAGCACTGTGATGCCACCCCACCGGCCTCTGATTAGTACCATACTAATGATGGACTAGTGTTATTAGTGGCATTCTATTGGCTGGGGCATATGCTGACACACTGAGTGGTCCCAGACTGATACCTCAGTGAACAAAAATGAGTGGAGGTGTTGCAGGTAGGCCTTGCCTGACTATTTGCAATAGCGCTGCTTTGGGAGATAGGCAATACTGTAGACAGCAGACACCTCCTCTGCTGCTGTGGGAGTTGTACAGGCTCAGCAGAGGTGTAGGGGATCATACATAAACACACACACACACACACACACACAGACAACTGTGCGCTGGCACAGATGTTTACAGAACAGGGTGTCTTATGAAACACTGCTGTGAGGGTGCTCTTCAGACGAGGAGGGGAGGAGGCGCAAAAAGAGAAGGAAGAATCTGAAAGAATTAAAAGGAACCAAGGCTAATTGGACCGAAGAAGAAGTTGTTGGAGGAGGAGGAGGAGGAGGAGGAGGAGGAAGAGGAAGATGGAAGTCACGGCAGCAATGCTTTCAAAAGCCCACGCAGAGACATTTTTGTTATTCCAACTAGCCTCACTAGCTGTGTGTGTGTGTGTGTGTGTTTGTGTGTGTGTTTGTTTGTCGTGTCTTCTCTGCAGTTATGCATGACTCTTTGGGCCCACTGAGGCAGGTTTACACATACAGCCAGCACAGTATCAGTAGGTGTGGGAAGCCTGAGGTGTGTGTGTGTGTGTGAGTGTGTGTGAACTGATGAGGACAGAGTTATATAAGATGTGTGTTGAATACTTTGTACCAATGTCTCTCGTCTCTGCTGTCGCTTGACTGTGACACAGAATAATGCACTCTGAGTATTCAAAGGAGTTTCCAGAGAACACTCCCCAGTGCAGAACAATCAAAAGCCTCTGAAAATGAAACTATGAAAAACAAAGCAGGACCTCTTCACATGGGAGGGAAAGCCACCCCAACCTTACAACAGACTCGTGCAGTAATAAAATATAGTTTACAAATGAAGAGTATGTATTAAATGGTGTGGAGATGACTATAAGATGGTAAGAACTACATTAGTTATATGATACTTTTACAAAAAACTACAACTGCAATGACCCCTGGGAACAAGGGTGTATAATTAGGGTGGACACAAGTCACATGCCCACATCAATATCCAACAATTGCTGGATTGTGTGGAGTTTCTAGGAAAAACTCAAAGAAGCAGAGAAGCTTGTCTTGTTCAACCAAGTCTTTATTGCGTTCACCGAGAGAATGGTTATAACAGTAATAATCCTCAAACCCTTCTAACCACTCTGACCATTCTAAATATTCTAGTCTTACACCTCATCTACCTATCTTAAATACTCCTTACTGAAGGTGATGTAGCTGGCACAGAGCCAATCCTACGCGAGAACTCAGTTTCTGTCCTTTTACGATGGTGCTCTAAACATGGTTTCAACACAGTTTTCAGAGAGGAGCCTACAGGTGTGCACATAACTCCCTTGCTGGTACTTACACTCTCTTTTTATAGCACAACACTGTGCTGCATGCTCTATTCTATTTCTGTATACACACATACACACATATATAACTTGTTTCTACAAAATTCCCGACAATTGTCCCCACCAATAATATAGATCAAAAAAAGTCTGGGCAAACAAGGGGTTAAATTGTTTTCTGCCCATTTTAAACACGTGATGCTAATGTGATCAGTTTTTCTTTTCCTGCTAACATCTACCAGGCTTGTCAGACGCCTCAGAACTCCAACTATGTGCACAAAGACCTTCCAACAGCAGCTCTACAAGAAAATAGCTGCACCTTGCTTGCAGGCAAATGTTTTACAAGTGAATTACCAGTAACCTGCTCCTAAACTCTTTTGACAACATAGCATCATTTTATGCATGCATGTCAACACGTTTGGAGATGATATACAGCACAAGAGCACAGGACAGTTTTTACCCACCCGCTCAGTATGTAAGCATAGCAGTCTGCTAAAATGACAACAGATGTTTTAGCAGCAAGCTCACTTTGACCTGTCATTGATCTAGTAGGTAGCATTATGGTGGATGTATCAAATTAGTCAAGCTTTAGGTAAAGACTTAATGTCTGCTACTCTGTTATACAGTAATATGGTAGAGGATGACAAGGAAACGGGGGCTGATTGGTAAAATAGGGAAGGTCATTTATTTTATCTTTATTTGGGGAAAGAAATCTTACATCAGAACAAAGTAGTCATAGGATATTGCTAGCACGGCTAACATTTAAGGAAGTGTGAAAATAGCTTTTTGTGTTTCTCTTTTTCCATGGCTCACATAAGGTTGTTAAATTTTGTTTAATATAATATAACTTTAATAAAAATGCATCCAAGGCTAGACCAGAAATAAAGCTATGCAAGGTAACACAAGTCAAATGTATTTTAAATTCTGTTTGGATTTTTGGTAAGTTGTGGGAGATGGAGTGGTAGCATGATTCCTCTAGGATCCAGATACCAGGATTCAGTACTCAATACACGTGAAATTTTCTACCCAGGACATACAATGGCATGATGGCCCAGAACAGACACTCACATGGCAACCCACACACATGTAGTCAGTGCTGAATACTAAGGGCATAAGTGAAGGTTTATTTGAGCCACAGCCCACCCATATTTAGTGATAAACATAAAATAAAATGAATGAGTATTTGAATTCTAGAATTCTGTGACACTACCACTGTTCCACCAAAATGCACATACAGTGTCCCCACCAATGCTGAGACTAAATCTATGCCCTTGTCTGGGAATGAGTAGTTTTGACAACAGTACCTGATAATCCACTGGTCGACCTAAACTAGGCTCCATCTTAATGTCAGGCTTGGACCTGGAAAAATAAATAAATAAATAAATAGATTCAGTAACACACACAGTCACAAAATACAAACACGCACACACACACAAACAGTAACACACATACACATACACAAATATATAGCTTACTGCATGTACTGCACACTCCCCTTATAAGATGCTATATTATTATTACATATTCCATAAAACTCATAAAACCATCTGCATCTGAAAAAAGGCTGTTGACCTTTTGTTGGAGACGTTGGTGGTTACCGCAGTAACGGAGGCAAGCGAGATGGTGTCGGGGTCGAGGATACCACCGAGACGCATGGCCTTATGGTCCAGATCCTCTGTCTCCAGGATCGCAGCATCGTCTGAACAGCAACAGAAATAATGACCTCAAAATGAAGCCCTTAAACTTCAGCAGCGACTGGTGCTTTATCACAGTCACATTACTAACATCATACCCTGTCACATTATTTCCATTTAGCCTATCTGAACTCACACTAAAAGAAACTGACTGTAATCACACTAACACAACAATATAGAACTCGGTATAGAACCAAAAATAAATGCAGAAGAGCAGAAATAATTTAGACCCTGTTGTTAATTTAGACCCTCTCCTTTGACAAAGTTGGGTATTCCTTCCTGTTTTATACATTGAAGATATTTGGATTCGGTCAGTCCTTTATGCAGTGGTTACACTTAGCATCCACACATCCAATGGCACTGTATACAGTTCTTACCAATGGGATAATGTCACCATCCTTTAATCTTAGTCATGGCACTAGACAAGGTTCACCTTCATCACCTCTCATTATTGCCTTATTTCTAGAACCTCTTGCAATTGCACTGTGTGAATGTAAATGCATCAAAGGGGTATATATGGGTCAAGAAGAACACAAACTTTTTTATGTGCTGATGACACTCTTTTGATCTCAAGTAATCTACATTTTATCTAATCTAAAATTTCTGGTTACACAATTAATTGGTCTAAATCAGAGGGCATGTCTAAAATGTGCCCTCCAGCCATTAAAAGTTCATGGCCATTGAAGTGGATGCCTGCGGGTTTGACATACTTAGAGATTAAACCTGGATTGACACCTGGATTAGATAAAATAATGCAATTGAATATTTCTCTAGTGACTCAAAATATTTGGCCTCTTTTGCAGAACTGGGTAAAAATTGATCTATCCTTTTTGGCAGAATTAATCTGGTTAAGATGATTATTTCCACTAAAATCCATAATATTCTGTTATTCTTCATATGCACGCTTTAACATTTCCACACAGCTTGTTAAAGCTTTATGATACAGCTGTAAAGGCATATGTTTGGGCAGGCAAAAAGCCACCTTTTAATCAGTCTAAAGTACCGGTATATGTGCCAAATATAGTGGTGGTTTAACACTGTCCAAAGTGGACTGGTATCATTATGCTCTCTTCTCTCTCCCAGTTAGCTAAGATAAATAAGTGTCCTGAGCAGAGGCCTTCATGGGTTAAACTGAAGAAGGGCTAGTGGCTCCTACTTCTTTGGAGGCCGTTTTTACTTAGATGGGAAGACCGGTACCCTTCCAGTTTTGGCATTTGTACAAGAGACTTGGTTAAGAGCTCACCAATTCATTAAAACCAGTCTTGCCTAATATTTAGGATCGGTATTGATGAAGCGGGAAAGAGAGTCTCTCCAAGTCTCTCTCTAGTAGTACTGTATCAGCCTGTGATGCCAGGCTGTCACTGTCTCAAACACACACATGCACTCACGTGCGCACACACACACGCGCGCACACACACACGCACACACACACACACTAAGATGTGCTGTTGTCCTGCTGTGATGCTATTGATTTCACATTCTTACTCCACAGTGCATATCTTTCAAAGATGGTAGAGAAATGAAATCCAATTATGAAGGATTACCTGCTCTCTTGTGGTCCTCTTTGGAGATGCGATTTTTCCCCAACTTCATGGCGGAGAAGACTCCTTTCCCTGCTCTGAGAGACAAACCAGATACAGACACACAGTCAAATTAAGGTTCTAGCAACACACACATTATACACACATTGTGTATTCATATTTCCACACACCGCTATACATCACGGTGGGAATGGCTTTTATCAGGGCAAAGACATTTCTAGATTTTCAGATTCCTGACACCTTTCTGTCTCCCCACAGATGAATGTAAACTCTTACACTTACACATCAACCCTTAGAGCAATACTGTTGTTCACTCAGACTCTTTCTACCTCTCTCCAAAAAATCCAATTTACAGCAAACATATCCATTTCTCTAGAGATGGGACCAAACTTTCACAGACAATTACTGGAATGTCAGTTTACGGAACCTCCGGTGTGTCTCCAAGCAGTCGCCCATGTATTGGAACACTGCTGAAATCGCAGTATTCAGCTTTCCCTCTTCCAGAATGGACACTGGACTTTTACCCTGACCGGTTACAGTTGTTCTTCTCCCCCCACAGAGCAGGTGTACATTCACGCACCATTTACACCTTCAGTTTCAGACCAGCTTTACACCCTCCTCTAGAGAGGACAGCGTTCAACTCGCCCAAATCTCAGTTTACCGAAAGCAAGCCCTTCTTCTTGACCACTGAGGGGTACAACAAATATTTTGACACCATTAAAAATGCCATTTCACAGCAAGAGAGCTAACTGAGTAGCACCGCTCATATCACCACTTAGAGCTGAAGTACAACTTTACGCCACCTAGGTGAGTCGTAATGCTTGGTACACAATTACCCTGAAACAGAATTGACCTGTCAGAGCAAACCAGCCTGCTCTTTGGTGTGTCTCTCTAAGGTGTTCATCATTACCTAAAATGCACTGCTTCAGTCATGCACGAAGACAGAAGCTGCTTTAAAAAGGATGAGGATCATTTTATGATGGGTCTAGAGGGCTTTTTTCAACACGAGCAATTATCCTTTCAAAACCGTCCCTCAGCAAGAGTAATTCCTTAGGCTAAAGCCATTTAACTGATTTATGTTGTAATAGAACTGTACAGAACATTTAGAACCAACTAATAGCAATGCATATCATTACTTAGGTCAAAAAACACATCTGAAAAAAACATGTAGCTAATACACAAATACAGACTACAGCATTAATCTATTTTCATTCACGTAAGAATATTCTCTGTTTGTGTGCATACACATCAATGAGTCATTTCAAGAAAGCCTCACTGGCTAACTTCCAGCCCAATATTGGCAGTTGTACTGTTTCACCTAACAACAAGAACTCTTTCAGGAAACAAATCTCAAGTTAGCTTCTTGATTTTTCATAGGGGTGGGAGATAAGAAGGAAAAAGGACAGGAATAACTTAAGGCTTTCAAGCTTGTTAGCATGGCACTCTCAGATTTTGACTGACTTGTTTAGCCTAAACAGTGCATCAAACTCGCTATATGTACAAAGATGTCAAAGTTTAACTTTACTGATCCAACTCATCATTTCCTAGACAGAAGTGTGTTTAGTTGTCTACTAGATTTATGAACACGAATGTTAATTCCTGACTGTAACTCAACATTCCACAAGCCCTTTAGCAATGGAGAACAAATCAACATTATAAGTTAATATAAGCACATTTGGGCCACACTTCACCTGTGACCTTGACTTCCACTTTCATCCCCCCCACCCTCTTTCTCTTTCTCTATCTCTCTCTCTGGATGGAAAAAGGCTGTGATAAGCATCGTTCCAGGACAGTCTGTCCGTCTCACTTCAGGACCCCTGGCATACAGTGGCCCCTGGGTTCCAGTGACACTGTGGATATTATATGGATCAGATATCAGCAACCACACAAAGCCTTGCTGGCGTCATCAAGCGCACCAACAAATGAGTGTTGTTAATTATTCATCGCCGTGCACATGGACATCCAGCTGGCTGCAGATGTGAGCCCCCATGTCAGAGAGAGGATGAAAGGATTTGTATTTGGCTAAATCGTTCTGTTCCAACCCCCCTCCGTAGGCATCTCAAAAACAAGGGAAAGTGTTGGTAGGATATTATATTACTTTGAACGCTGATTAGCTCAGGACACCTCAGGAATAAAACACTTCAAGAGAATATCTGCTCCTGATTTTAAAAGCATTTCTTCCTACTCCTGGTCAAGAGCATTTGAAAACTGTCACACTGAATAAATCAAAACAAAGAATGAACTACAGTGTGCCATGATACTACAGTATGTTCTTATCAGTAAGGCCCGCAGCTTGTGACATTAGTTAATCAGTCTGTTGATTTAAATCATTAAATCAACAATAAATCAAATGATGCAAACATTATACATAAAATCTGAATAAATGCTTTTGTGAAGCACTGAGGAGAGTGGGACACATGCTGTCCATCACATGATGGACGTAAGACATGGTAGACACTTTGGACAAGAAAATAGGAGTAAAATCTCCATTGTGTCAAGATTTTTCTGTTGAGTTCATACAGAATCACCATTATCAGTCCTTTCTAACACAGCTGTTGTGAGTCTGCTGACATTCATCAGCATCCTGTATAGATATCCAGTACAGTTCACTCAACACTCCCACCAGCATAGCTTAAAAAGTCATATTCATTAGGAAGGTAGCGCAAAAAGTTGTCATGCATGCCCACAACATTATGAGATGTACTGTCAGTTTGAATTTGTGGTATTTAAATACTATAAATTATATTAACATTATATGAATAATGTGCAGTCAATGCAAACACTGATGTGACTCCAATTATAATCACTGCACAGTTCACAGAAAATATGACCAGAACCAAAAATATTATATAAGGATCGTAACCTACCTCTCAGGCACAGCAGGTGAAGAACAGGAAATGGGAAATGAAATAAGACACAACTGATATGAACCATGTGCTCAAACACCACAGCACACACCACTGATCCTGAGAGGGACTAGTCCTAGCACTGTGTGTGTGTGTGTGTTTGTGTGTGTGTGTGTGTATGTATGGGTGTGTGTGTGTGTGTGTGTGTGTGTGGTTCTGGAACTGGAAGGAGGCACATCCAAAGCTCAGGTGTGTGTGGCTATATTAGTTGCCTGTGAAGGGAGGAGGTGAATGGAGGCAGACAGGTAGAGGTGAAGACAGGCAGGCAGACAGATAAAAGGCAGAGAATGGCAATAATTATGAGAGGACCTCGGAGCCAAAGACACGCACCAGCAGATTCATTCACATAAATACACACACACTTATTTCTAAAGCAGTACTAAAACAGTTTATACATGTTGCATGGACTCTATCATGTCTTTAGCCATGTTAGAAGAAGCCCTCAAGGTTTCCCTAAAGCTCCTTAAGGTGCTGGTTCCAACATTAGTGCGCTGACGCTTTCTGTCATCAAAGATACACTAGCACTGACATTTTTAACTGAAAACTGATGAAAAAGCATTTTATAAACAATGGATTTTACTGGGCAACGGCAACAAATACAGAACCAAATCATAACCTAAGCTCTGACAGTGTCAGAGTTTGATGCTGGTGCAAAGGGTTGTACTGTAATTGAGTTATCTGAACTAAAGAATGTAAGTAGTATTTATCTTATACTTGTAGAGAGGGTGGAGGTGGAGAGTGAATCTGTTGCTATGGTAGCACCAGAAAGAATCACCAGTTTAATGATACAAATAATTAGGCTACTTCATTTTGGGCAGGGTGTTTCTTACCTCTTTTTAACAGATACTCACAAACAGTAACCTAATAGTTGATTGGTCTTTAAGCACCCTTGTCATTCTCCTTCCCAAAACCTTGCACTAAGCCAAACACACCGGCAAACTAGCGACACTAGGTGAAAAATACAGAATGCTAAGTGGGGAGAAGGACGATGGGTTGGGTTAAACCAAGTCCACTACAAGGGGGGAGACACCTTGTCAGATAAGTAAACATGTTACCTCTGTTGACTTTTAAATGAAATTAAATCAAGGCAATCGACAAATTATTTATGCCAGACAGTTGATAGATCATTTTTAATAAACACAATTACATGATTAATGTGTGTGTGTGTGTGTGTGTGTGTGTGGTGGTGGTGGGGGGGATTAGTTGGAATTGATTTTGCAGGGATCATAACCCCCTAACCCCTGTGGAAATTACGCGCGTGCCCCACACCAAATACATTATTTCTTGTCAGACGTTGTCTTGTCTGTCATACAGCCAGTACACATACAAAAAATGTAATTTAAGCACCTAGGAGAGCGACAGAGACGATTTTGATGAACACTGTGTCTACTGCATCACCATTCTTCTCTGTAGGGGGTTAAACATGACCTTAAAAAGGGTTAAACATGACCTTATTTAATAATGTATGAATAAACTATTTAATTGACATTTCTAATTGTTGTTCAAATAAAAATACATGGCTGCCTGATCTGTTTACGTCAGGCTATATAGGCATGAACGAGAGCCATGGCTCTGCATGAACTTTCAGTTGTAAATGACGCGTGGAAGAAAAAGTGTTGTGGGCCTGGGTAATATTTTTGCCATTATGTGTTTGTATTTGTCCACCTCCGTCATCCTGTTGAGACAACACGAAATGACAAATCAATCAAACGTAGGAGTGTTCAGAATTCAAGGCATTGAACCGGTCACGCAAAGTTTTTTGCTTGAAATAATTTTTATTACCTCCGCCAAGGAGGTTATGTTTTCGTCTGTTTTTGTCTGTCTGCCCGTCTGTTTGAGTACAAAATAACTCGAAAAGCGCAGTTCGGATTTGCATGATTTTTTCGGACAACGTGGCTATAATGACAAGGAACAGATTATTAAATGTTGGTTGTGATCCAAAACACTGTCTGGAATTTGTATTGCGTCAGTGACCCTATATTCCTGGCGTAAACTTTGAGAATGCACTTAATAATTTAATTTCTCTACATTGTGTTACACTATTGCACTTTCAACTTAAAATAGCGCAGATTCTGTGTTAGCAATATGCACTCCTTGTCAGTTCATTGTGTTGTAGCTTGAATGTTATCCTCTTTTGTAAGTCGCTTTGGATAAAAGCGTCTGCTAAATGCCTAAATGTAAATATAATGTAATGTATATTGCCTTTGCGGAAGTCTGCGCTCTCCGAATGCTTCTCTAGTTAAGGACAGAGTATACAATTCTTAACTGTTAAATGAGAGAAGCACGATTTAACAGCATTGAGAATGTTAGTTACAGATATTTGCACAAACCCGAAATGAGTGATGGTGCTTCTCATTATACAACTCAGCCTGTAGCGTGCGTGCGCGCGGATGAAATTTAGAAATATTGTTCATTATTATTTTTTTAATTTGATCAACAGGTTCCTAAAGTTCTGCTGTGTTTTGCCAGAATGGGTTAAACATATGTTCATGTTGAAAATGCAGCACCATAATTACCCGTAGTTAAAAACAATTGGTCTGTTGATTGGCATGCAAACGAACAACACCATTGCTGGTTGGCTGACCCCTGCCCATTTTATGGATGGAGTGTCTTGCCTGGGCTAGTTGTGGAGTTACTGACAATACCTTGTAAGCATTGGTCATCATGGGGTTCTGGCCCTGACATGTTCCATTAAAACACACCTCCGCTCTATTGTTGTCCTAACTCCCCCCTACATATATAGAAATGACCAAAACACTACTTTAAAAAGGGTTGCCTAGCTATCACACTCATTTCTAAATCTGTGTAGGGATACAAGAGGATCAGCAAAACATTCTGAAAGTGAGTATGTGTTTACATTAGCTATTATGTGCTAAGCACTATCACTGGTATGGCGATATGTAACTTTTAAACTAATGTTAATACATTTATTTAGGCACGCGTCAACTCCCTTTAGCAGTGCTGAAGCATTCAAGACATCTGATATATGCTCTAATACCAACTCCAGTGGTGTTTTGAATCTAAACCAGCTTTGTAAGTATGCCTGTTCTAGATTCTATACACAGTGTATGAGTTGTGTTGTTTTAGCTGTTGTCAGCGTTAGTTTTCTGCAGAGGTGACAAGAAACAAAGTATAAATACTTAAGTGAAAATTTAAGTAGATCTGTTTTCTATTTTTCAGCTGATTTTTTACTTATTACTCCTTACATTTTCACACAATGATCTGTACTTTCTACTCCTTACATTTTAAAAATAGCCTCGTTACTCCTATTTTATTTCGGCTTTAGTCCTTGAGCCAGACCCCCTAATTTGGCCCATTGGTACCACTCAAGGGCAGAAAGTCTGTGTTTTTGAAAAGGTATGCCACCCTATATGTGATAGGATTGCATTCCGTGTAGCTTTTTGTGTTTTATCAGTCTGTTTATGTCATTATAAGTCTATGGATGGTTTTATTACAGGTGTTTAGGGTAAGAAAATGAACTAATAGATATCCCTATAAAACCTCCTCAGCTGATTATTTACATTTAAGAAAAGAAATGTATTGCGAGTTTTCTGAAATGTCATGTAAATATGTAAATCAGGCATCATACACTTAAATATATTCAATAATTTTCTAAATTTTGTCCTGTACCATAAGGGCAAACAAGTCTGACCAATATAGCCTAACCAATATATTAGGCAATACAGCCTAACCAATATATTTCCTAGAAGCCTACACCCTGTAGATATGATTTAATATGCACTGAAACAGGTCCCACCTTCTTCCACCCTATGGACAATGCATAGTCCTCTATAGTGTTTACATTGTATTGAAATGCGTTGATTCTTAATGTACACCCCTTGGTCTATATGGGTGTAAATTTGTTCATATTTGTTCACTTCATATTAAGCATAGTCAGGCATTTCACACAAAGTTTTTTTGGTTGGTAGAGATGCACTGTAAGCCCCTTTTGCCAATGTCCTAAAATGAATGCAAATTATTGCATATTTCAGTGGATAATGGCTCTTAGTTACAATTTTGACTCCATTCACCCATAGTATATCCCTCCATAGACTTATAATGGGTATAAAGACGGTGAAATCACACTAAAAGCTACCACCAATGCAAAGCTATCATGTATCAGGCGGATTTACCGGGATCATTGTGATCAATCAGCGCTTTATTTTCTGACAAAATAAAGATCTGAATCAATTACAAAAAGAAAAAATCTCAAAAAAAAATGAGTAGGAGTAGCTGTCTTTGTTAGGCATTTCAGTGACTGCCTTATGCATACTGCAATTTATGCAACGTCCAAATAAGAATTATCACTGTCTAATGTCCCCTCAACCCCGAAGTCTCGAAAGGCGTTTGTGCATCATGCATAAACTGCCATTTCCTCATTCACACATTCTTCTGACACATTATGGCCTTTAGAAAAATGTTTTTTTTCTGGGGAGGTGGAGTAGCACGCTATAGGCCTATGCTATAAGCCCACAGCAACTTTTACTTTTATGCTTGTACTTTTAAACCAGTACTTTTACACTTTTAATTAAAAGTAAAAAGCTTGAGTTGATACTTCAACTTCTACAGAAGTCTTTAACTCTAGTATCTACACTTCTACCTGAGTAATGAACTGAATACTTTAACACCTCTGGTCTTCTGCTTGTTTTTACATTGCAGTGTAGCCTACAGTAAAATATCTGACTCAGCTGCAAGGGGACTCAGTCCTAACAGTATGTTTAATAGGGTTTCTTTTTAAATTTTATTCAGAAATCTAAAATCATTTACCTATTCATTTTATTTCAAATGTATTTTGTAGATTCATCACGGTGTTTGGTGGTTGCCACTATTACCATTGCCTCAAAACACCAGAGCAATCCTTTGAGCTTGCTTTCTTAAGAGCCGTTTCTGATACTCCAGCGATCACACAACCCACAGAAAACAGTTTGGATATCCCAAACAGACAGGCTGGTGTCCAGACAGTGACAAGTACCACTGCTACAGTCATATCATCGCCTGATAGGGTCTGTCATAAAGCTACAAAGAAGAGGAAACATTTCTTTCCAGAAGAACCACACACAGCTGTAGCTGTAATATGTCCCGTCATGGTGGTACCAACAATTCACCTCTGTCAAAGGATTCCTACCATGTGGATTTATGGACAGCATCACAAGTGGCACTCTGGGACGCTAACGAATCAGACTTTGATGACGTCCCCGATGCCGCACTTTTAGAGGCCGCAGAATTTGTTGACCAGTCTGAAATACAAAGATCAGAACTGTTGGTTGCTAATGAAATTGGTGTGGCTAGCACCTCTGCTCACACACCTGTGCGAGATGTATGCCATGACATTTATAATATTACAGATACAGAATCAGAATTGAATAGTGTAATGCTGTCCCTAAATGAAGTTAGGAGGAGACATGCACGCACAAGTTCATCGCTAGCACGTACTGATGCAGAGATAAGTCTGGATGATGATTTAGCTGTGCTTGTTGGGGTTGTGGAGAAACTCAACAAGGTGTGCAAGGATATTTTATCTGCTTCAAAAGGACAACTGGATAAATTGCTTGTTATCCAGAGTATTGTACATGGCCTGAAATGATACTTTAATGCAAGTCAGCACACCACATCCCAAGATTCATCATATCTATGACATGCAAGATTTTTATCATTTTTTTTTTTTTTCCAGTTATGGTGAAAAGCATATGATTTCCAATTAAATGGTTAAAATGTGTTGTGTGGTAGTGAGTAGCAATGCCTCCACCTGCAGAAACATGCCAGAAATGAAGAACCGAATAGTTGGGGTACTGGTAAGGAACTGTCTGATAAACACATCACAGATAATAACACCGGTGGGCATATTTAACCATTTGCAAAATCTCGTTGCTCTGGTGAACAGTGAAATTAATATTATTAATGACAGAATTGTGCAGAGATCAGACAGTGAAAGGTCTGTTCTAGACCCAACACTAGACCAAATCAGTGTTCTAGACCAAACACTGGATACACATTGCAGAGTCCTCACAGATTCTAACACCCCATTGCCTGTCATCAGCAGGGGTATCTCCCATGAGGCAACAATGAGTGTCACAGCATTCAATCCAATAATGCTACACACACACTAGCCATTACAGATAATTCACGTGATGAGTCATCAGAAAGTGTAAAAAGCTCTCTTAACACCTCAGGGATACAGAGTGGGTAATCCTTAATGCAATTTAGACAGTGTTGCTGTAGACTGTTTAGTTAGAGAAGGTGTAGTGTAGTTAGTGATTATAGAGTTGTGTAAAGACCACATTTCCACAGCTTGGTCATAAACAGAATGTTGAAGTTTAGGGGTTCCCTGATACTGACATGGTTTCATACATAGGTCATTTGACTGACATTGTGGATTTCTCAAGAACCCTGTGTGGTAAAAATAGGGTTTTCAATATTACTTGAAGGGGGGATAGTCTAACTACTAATGTAAATGTTATGTTGATGCCTGCCAATGATTATGCTCTGGATTGTTTAACAGGTGTTGTGGAAAATGTGCTACAGAAGTCTGGCAGGGCAGGACAATCAGTTTTAACACTTATTTAATTATTTTCAAACCCTTCCCCCAACCAGATTATGGTTTTGGCCCAACAGATGTACCCTGGTAACACAAAGTTCTTTCTTGAATCATTTACAAACGCCACAGAGTGACCCTAATGTTACCTTCTGATTGATCATAAAGCCGAAACGCCTGATGTGTACTGAATTTGTCTGATAGACTTTACAGAAACCTACCTCTTTTGAAACTTTTACTTAAAGCTAAACCGGCACAATGGGGGTCATTTTACACACTGCATCAGATGAGTTAATCCTGGCTCTCTGTGAGGTGGCTCTAAACATTCCGTTAACAGACGTTCAATGTAAAAAATACGTAAAAAGAAGACGTTGATAAAGTCAACGCTAACAAGAAAATTGGTAAATGTAAGAAGAGATGTACTATCCACAAAAAAGCTGGCTTCCTTCTGCCTCTCTTAAATGTGGCCCTGCCATTTTAAACCAGTCTATTTGCATCAAGACAGAGTTAGAGGTGATGGAGTATGCTGAGAAAATGTATCTGGTACTACAAAGACAGTTAGACAGAATAAAAAATGATACTACCTCTGCACCTCTGCAACAGTCTGCTGAGAACAAGTTGGCTGTAGCTAAGAAAAATGTTTTGAGCAGAACAGATTTGACACCGCATGAAAAGACACCTAAACATTATACAGTATTTTTGGCAAGATAATTGTCCCTGGTTAAACAGAGAGAATTTGAGACGAATACAATTAAATTTACCACCACAGTCACAGTAGTTGGTGATATATCTAAGTGATGATACACCAAAGTATGGCAGTACAAACTGCACGCCCTTACCCCTGTGATCCTCACTCTTGAGAGGAACCAAGTGGCTAATATACAATACATTAGAAAAACTGTACAACTCTCAAGGCATTGCATCATGGGATGATCAGAGCCATTTGTTTTAAATGGCACACCCATCCCTGGGACACATATATTTGATCTGGTAAAAAGTGTCACAGGTCCACATGCTGTGCACCAACATAGAAAACCTCAAGGGTGGCATGAATTTCTGAGAGCCAGTGTTATGCTAAACATACCCCTTTCCCAAATACCAAAAAGAAAGGTTAAAGAGGAAATTACGTCTTTGAAAAGAAGTATTAGGCCTACACTTAGTTATACACCTTTCAGGGGTTCAGAAACAGCAGATGAGGTATCAGTATCAACAAGCTTTTCAACATCTCAATTAGATGTATCTTCCTGGCTTGTGTTTTTAAATTTGTTATGATTTCTGTGTCTATATGATTGATTATGTTGGTACATACAATTGCTGTAAATTGTAAAATTTATGTTAATGTTGTTTGTTTTGTTGTTTTTCTTCTTTTATATCATTTTTTTCATGATGTGGGTTTTTTCATGGGTGTTTCTGAAATGTTTTTTAATTCAATGGTTTAATAACGAATAAAAGTTATACTCAGACAGATAATCCTGATTATATCTGTGATCAAAACCTTAGTTTTTTCAGAGAAAAATACCATTGGTAAAACTCAGGCACTGCAGATACCTAAAATATTTTGGTTCAAATGGTTTAGATGGATATTTTATCTAGCTACATAAACTGCTAGGAAATCCAAATCATACTGTTTAAAGGCAAAGACTTTTATCAAAAGCACCTGTAAATGAATTGTTATCAACCATGCTTATTATAATAGATTTTGGTAACAACCCCAGAAAGAGCTTTCCCTCACCGGCGGGTACGGAGATATTTTTCACCCTGCAAGGCCTGGGCATTCTCTAATCTCATGTCCGGAGATACAGTGACTTCCTTCATGAAAAGGCTTGCTGAAAGAATACTAATTTGGTATACTACATCATCACTGTGCATTAGACAAAATTCATCCTTCACTCTAGTGAACCTGATTTTGACATGGACACCATTCAGAATAAATTTTAAAAAAGAATAAATTAAAAAAAATATAGCACTGAACACTGAATCGGTGCTAGCAATTCTACCACATCACCCCCTTCAGAAATCTTTATGTGTGATTTTGAGACATTATAAGACTTTTGTTAGCTCCTGCAGGATCCCCCACATCCATACTGCTGGCTGTGTCTTTGTAAAACAAACTGGCAGAGAAAAGTTATTCCAAGGTCTTGCTGTCATAATTCATCAGCCATTCTATAATACAACGATATGGATATGTGTTTAAACTCTGTGATATTAGTCCCCCAGTGAGATGTCGACCTGAGAGAATAGTCTGGCACCAGGGTAATTTATTAACCCAACAGGAGGCCCCACAAGTAAGACATTTCCGTCGGGCAAGGTTATTCTAAGTCTTGTGTAGAGAAGTGTGTTGTTCAAATCAATATAGTCTTCGCCATTCCCTGCGACAAAAAACTCTAACAGACTTGTGTCAGTTGGAGCTGACATGGGTGGCACCTCAACATAGGTGTTTTTTTCAATAGCTGTCTGTGTCATAGGAACTGTAAACAAATCCAGTTCTGATTTGTTTACAGTTTGCTGACATGCCGTGTATTAGAGCTATGTGTCTCTTTTTAGCAGGTCTGCTACACTGTACACTCTTGATAACACTATTCACAAACCAATAACCATAAACATTCTATACAAACTTTATCTAGGTGGGTCGTGGGAGTGCACGAAAAGTTAAACATTCATAACACATGAACATAAACATGCCTGGATCAAACACACACCCCTGATATATATTTATATAGCTATTTGGGGGGCTGGAGGGCAGGATTTACACTTGTGGATGTGACAATACCATATGACAATAACAACACCTGGTTAATTTGTGTAATTTTGACAGATAGTATGGGCTCAGCAGAACCAAACATAAGAATCTAAATTTTGTCAAGGCTATTACAGGATATCAACTTAACTTTTATGGTAAGCTCCCCAGAGACTACTATTAAGTGTTCCTCAGTGGGGGGCAACTTTTTTTGCTCATGAAGAAGGAACCAGAGAGGTGTATGAAACTGATGGACGCTGACCTGTGGTGGAAAACCAAAGGGGTCGGTCCAGGCAGCTGGCAGGCTAGCAGCTCGTTTGGCGTAATTAAGCGATGAAGAAACAGGAGCCTGATGAGTTTTTCAGGCTTGGGGCCAATGCCGGTGGCCTTTATCTCTGCTTTAATTATGCACTTCAGTCAAACTCCAGTAGGTCCAATGGGAACATTCACACACAATATACTATCAGGCAACCCAATTTAAACATATGGGTAGTGCAAGAAAAGATCCCTCACAAGAATTTGGAAGACATCATTATATCCTGTGGCAACATGACACCTGAGACATCAAATATGAGTGAGTGTGTGAGTGAATGAGTGAGTGTGTGTGTGTGTGTGAATGAGTGAGTAAGTAATTGTGAGTGTTTGAGTGTGTAAGTGAGTGTAAATGAGTGAGTGAGTGTGTGTCAACAAGTGAGTGAGTGAGTGAGTAAGTGTGGGTGAGTGTGAAGGAGTGAGTGAGTGTGAGACAGGATAGTTACTTCCTGAATCCTTATGTGTGATATTGAGGCTTTAATTACTAACTACTAAAAATAGTTGCTTGAGGAAAAAGCCCCACAGTTTTGTCTCTGTAAGGGGTGGGAACATTAAATTTGGTGTGAGAGCTCTTGGGCCAAGTGTCTATAAGTGTAAAAATTAAAAATGTAGATATTAAAATTAAAAATATAGATATCTATGTTCATATCTATCATGCCATAATTGACAGATGAAGTTGTGCTTTTTAAAGAAAATGTAAACTAGCATATTATACTACCATTTACCTCATTCTCCTGATCCCCATTCAATTTCCGTCCTCTCCCCAAGGGTATCTGATGAGACGTTCTACTGTTATATATATATATATATAATTCCAACAGCCTTGCTAATAAAGCAACTTTGAATTGAATTGAGAGAGAGAGAGAGGTTGAGAAAAAAAAAAGAGACAGGGAGAGAAAGAGCGAGAGGTTTAACACATTTGGAATTCATCAAACTGTGAGGGAAAGACAGAGAGGTACAGTCAGAGGAATGAATGACGGTCACACTCTGACACACATCAAAAGCCAAAGAGATTTACTTCTCCCTCTTTCCTGCTCTGCACTCCTTTGAGTCTGTGCTGTTCTTGGCCCTACACTTGCTGCATTCACAGACACAATCAGAGAGAGAGGCCGAGTTACATAAATGAAAGCTCTAAGATGGTGTTATGACAAAAACTAAAGGTCACGATTTATGTGTTGGTGTGCTTCACCTTTTTTCACAAACTAATTTGTTCTTTTATAATCAGCTGCCAGGTTCTTTAAAGGTTATGTCACTATGCTGTGTGTGTGTGTGTGTGTGTGTGTGTGTGTGTGTGTGTGTGTGTGTGTGTGTGTGTGCGTGTGTGTATGTGTGTGTGTATCTGTATGCGTGCAGCTACAAAATTAATAATGCGGGTGCAGAATTAGAGTAAATAGAAAGGAGAGCTCCTTGCAAGACCAAAGCTTAGACAAGACCAAATATTGACACATTTACAGTCTTTCACTGTTTTCTTTTCAGCTGAGAACAGTCTAGAGAAATGTCCTTATTATAAAAATAGGTACAGATACCTTGGCGTTTCAGTCTGTGCATCATCAGTCATTACACACAACTACACACATACACACACACACACATGCACACACACATATATCAACCATAACACTGAAAATGTGTGTCAATATTTCACACAAACCCACATTCACACAATCACTCTCACTTTCTAATTCTTGTGGTCTGTGGGCATGTGTGTATGTGTGTATGTATACGTGCATGTATGTGTGCATGCGTGTGTATGGGGCGGGGGGGGTTGAGATAGCTGAATTGAGTCCACTCTAAATCAATGCTAGAGCACTGACATGGCAGCGTGTTTTAAGAGAGCACATTAACCACTGTTCGAGGCTTACTGATGAAGTCACACAGGGGCAAGTGGTGGACCTGTGGATGCTGATGACAACACAATAACAATTTATGCATATCAAATGGTTTTGTAAGACAAAATAGATTTCATTGATTAGAAGAGAAGAAATGAATTGAATTCATGGATTGGTATTCTGGGTTCATGAATGATATATAAATGACACATAAATGATTAAGAGATTAAGAGCTCTCTAAAAACACTGCAAGTACATCACAATGCATACACTCACTAAAGCCACAATGCATACTTTCTTTCTCTCTATCAAACACACACAAACACACATATACACACGCACACACACACACACACAAACACACTCACAATCCGACATGTGCACATCAGCACAGCATGACACAACACCCTGTACCTGCGTTGGACAGCTTGAGTGCAGGAGGAGGGGAATAAATAGCTCAGTAAAGATGACCTGTCACCCCTCCGCTGCCAACTTGTCATTAAGCCCACTGAAGCTTCATTAGTGTTCATTTACACACACATGAGCACACAACCAGTACCAGAATAACACTGCAGATCACTGCACCTGGCCTCTGCACACCATCCTCCACACACACACACGCACACACACATATATATATATATATATATATATATACACACACACACAATGCACAAATAAGTGTGTATGTGAGAGAGAGTCTTTATGATATAAGAGAGGCAGAATATTTCTTATATCCACAGATGGAAGATTACAGTAAGGAGTACACTGTGAGCAGATCTATAATGCATGACCACAAAGCTCTGTTCCGCTCTCCCCATCTCTCTACGGTTCTCTTCTGCTCTGCTCTCTCCGGATCTCTCCCTTCTCTTCTCCTCTGTCCTGTTCCGCTTTAGAGGCTACATGCAGCTGCGTCAAATTTCATTTCCCAGGCATGCTGAACTGCACTACTGCACCCCTCACTCCTCCAGAATTCAGAACACACCACAGGTCATCCAGAGGAGTGCTGGAATGCCCACAGCCCAAAGCTCATCATTCCAAACACAGCTGTATCTTGAGAGGTGAGTACAGTATAGTCTGAGCATCAAGGCTTTCATGTCAGATCTGCATTTATGGTCTTGCCTCCTCTTGTCTTCTTCCCATCGTCTGCTCACCATCCAGAGAGACTGAGAGAAGCCCATTAGAAATACAGCTCACAGCCCGAGTGACCTACATATCATCAGAAATATTCAGAAAGAAACACATACACACACCCGTCTCCCTCACACTCTCTCTCTTGCATACACACACATACATTCACAGACATATACATATAAACACACACAAAGAAGGAGGACAGATAGACAGACAGATAGACAGACCGACAGACAGACAGACATAGCCAGTTAGTGGGTGAAACAGCCCAGTGGAGAGGGAATGAGAGAGGCAGAAATAGAGAGAGCTGTGGAGGACATGGAATCTAAATTAATCACTAAGGGGAATATGTGAGAGGTGAAAGCATCTGTGTGAATCCTACAAACAAACACACACACACACACACACACACACACACACAGGCACAAGCGCACACACACAAGGCAAATCAAGGCAGGTCTATTTATGTAGCGTATTTTATATACAAAGGAATTTCCATGTGCTGTACAAAATATAAGCAAAGTACAGTAGGTGACAGAAAGTAAAAGCACAAAAAGGCATAATTAATAAAGGAATACAATGTTAATAAAGGCATAAAATAACACGCACACTCACCAAATTCTGTCTGATTCAATCAGTGCAAATGTTCCTAAAGTCATAGATATCTCTCCAGAATTCGGAGTAGCACAGCTCTTTATATAGACAGCAGCAATATACAGGTTCCATATGCAATATATATATATATATATATATATATATAATATATATATATATATATATATATATATATATACATATACAATATAAGGATTAGTCCACCAGTGCTGTGACCAGTGGGGTGCGGCAGCTTCAAAAGACACACACACACACCAAACACTAGCATGAAGGGCCTCTGCACAGACTGGGCTACAGGCTCTCATCTCTGCCCTGCAGGATGAAGAGGAGTCCTGCACTAATTAGGCTGGCCAATGCGTTTGAACTGAACAAAGGCAACACTGGGCAAATGTGTGATTTGGCTGATTAATTCATGAGCTTTTGTATATTTAAACACACACACACACACACAAACAAAAATACATAGCTGATATATCCTGCACTGTGGATAGCCAGGGGCTCCAAACCACATGCTGGATGCCTACAGGGGTGATTATGTCCCTCTGCTGATTTTTACACTCATTATTAGTGTACTACTTGACCCACAGTACACTACACTTACAGTCATTATTAGTGTACTAACTGACTCATTGTATGCATGCTGGAGTGTTCAAGAACAGAGAGGGGCTACTGATTTGCTGTAGGGAAAAGTCAGACAAATAAAACTAATTCAAAGATGAAGTAATATAAACCTGTTTTAATTGAAAGGTGAAAAATGTCCTTCTCTGTATTTTGCGATTTAGACAAAGTGAATTGGATTTCAAAAACAAGGCTGCAACCTCTTGGTCATAAATCACACAGGTCTTTGTTAAAGTCTGAGGGAAATGCAAAAGATGTATTCAGCATTATGCTCTGTGAACAATGGGAAAGTGAGAGTGAGGAGGGAGCTATGGATCATTTTTGGCAACACACTCACACACAAACACAAACACAAACACACACACACAGAGAGAGAGAGAGAGAGAGAGAGAGAGAGAGAGAGAGAGAGAGAGAGAGAGAGAGTGTCTGGGAGAGACTGTGGGAGAGAGAGAGAAAATACAGTATGAAAATTCAATTCAAGTGCTCTGTTATGGTAGTTGCCTAAGCTCTGAAGCTCTTCTTAAACACATTGAGAGGGAAGTCTAAATGAGAACTGTGTTCTGTCGTTCTGTTTTGCCGTGCAGCCTAAATGATAATCAGACTCATCACCATAACAGCACAAATCTGCACAAATCCTTGAAAAACTAGAAGTTCTTTCAGGACTGTTATTGTTTTGCTTCCATCTAATCGCCATCTTATCACTTCTCGGTAGGCACTTTTTACCTTCTAGCTAACAGCCCACTAACTAGCACTTATAACTCACAGCAGCTTCCACAGCCCTCTCTACCTACATGCTCATTACTGACTCAATGTCAACAAACAAATCATCACTACAAACACACAGGCAGAATCCTAATGTATCTCCTAAGCCCTGAGCCCTCAAAAGCCTAACTGACAAGAATGGATTGACTGTTTCAGGTCAGTTAAAGGGAAACTAGGCAACATTTTATGCTGTTTTCAGGTTACTTTACCAGCTTCGTGGTCACCTCAGTCGTTAAATGGCTCATTTTGGGGTGAATGAAGGCTCTCCTGGCTCCCCCCCCCCTCTTCGTGCAGATATGACAACAGCATCCCAGTGTGCAATGAAATGTAAGTCTTTGCAAATTTATAGCTGGTTCCTTTTCTTCGATTTGCTTACAAATCCATGTGTAGTTGTAAGAATTTACAGTGTTGGTGTTAAAAAAAGGGGGAAGGGAGCTACAACGGCAAAAAATTGCAAGCTTGCCTAGTATGCCTACAACAGAGACTGAATAACAAACCGGCAGGTAACATTAACTTAATCAGGCATAGGAAAATGAAACTGAAAATGAGGTACTGTGCCTCATTCAGTTAGTGTTAACGGCGGGTTCACTATTCCGTCTATGTTTTATCAAATTTCCACATTCTTTTTCCAACCGACAGCACTCAGTGACCTGAAACAACAGAGCTATGGATTGGTTCACATCCGATTATTCCTTAAATAGCAATGCATCACCATAAAACAGTGGAACTCAAACTGTGTCTATTCCACACAGTCCACTGTTATCTTTCCTCTCTGGTCTGAATGAAAAGAAAGTGGAGTATTAAACAGAGATGCCTGTATCTATGTAAAGCCTGCAGTTTGAAGCCTAGAGGTGTGTATTAAATAATAAAAGTGTGTGAGTGTGTGTGGGGAAGGGGAGCGCAGTCTCCTCTGTACCGCTCAGTAAAAATACTCTACAGACTGAGAGATTACATTCAGTCTGTTTCATAAGATCATCATATAGAGGCATTTCTGTCTGTCTGTCTGTCTCTCTCTCTGTCTGTCTGTCTCTCTCTCGCTCTCTCTCTGTCTGTCTGTCTGTCTCTCTCTCTCTCTCTCCTTGTCTGTATGTCTCTCTCTGTCTCTCTTCATCTCTTCCTCTGTCTCTCTCTAAGTCTCTTCCCCTTTCTCTCCCTATCTCTCTTTTTTCCTCTCTCTCTCTCTCTCTCTCTCTTTCAGACAAATGTACAGAGAAGGTGTGAAGAGACAACAGACAAAGGCAGACAGACACAGACAGACAGAAAAACACAGAGGTGGGTAGGCTGTTTTGTGTGCTGTGTACACACTGCAGAGGTGTTATGGCAATTAAGTAGATGCTTAATTCAAAGCTATCTGAATAGAATGTGGAGGATGGGTGTGTGGGTGTGTGGGTGGGTGGACGGGGGGTGGTCATGCGCAACCAGGCGCAACCCAAACAGCACGGCCTCCATAAACTAATTATACACAGAGGTAGGTTGTATAATCAAACACACACGTGCACACACACACACACACACACACACACACACACACACACACACTCACATGCTAAAACAAATAAATCTCTCTCCTACACACACACACATGCACACCCAAGCATACATGCACACATACACACAGAGTTCCAGATGAGGAGGAGAGTCGGGATTATGAGACCCCTCTGAGATGCTGAGGACTGTAGTGGGGAGAGACAGAGGCTGAGGACACATTTTGCTCACATTTAAATCACCTCTAATGTGGTCTTCAGAAGACATCAAATCTTGCCATAAACACACACACATACACACACACACACACACACTCCATCATCTTCAACACATGCACACACATCATTAACATCAGCATATCACGTTTTTGGAGTAACACTCTTAGAGCTTCTCTGGCCTTCAGCAGTGTGTGTGTGTGTGTGTGTGTGTGTGTGTGTGTGTGTGTGTGCATTGCCAGTCTGATCTCTGTCTTTATGGGAGAGCAGCAAAGCATAAAAAAGTTACATCATCTGACTGCTTGAGTCCATTCTAACAGAGAGCTGAGAACACCAGCTCACCAACATATACACACACACACCAATCTGTCAGCACTACAAATGAGACCACAGCAATGCAGCGTTCTCTTGTACCTGTCATACCATCCCACAGTTCTAAGATGTGCTAACTCTGACCACTCAGACCAGCATATCACTCTAGTTACAGCTCTTAGTCTATCTTAGTTTCTACGCAGACTATCTTAGTTTCTGCGCATACACATGTACAAACACACACACACACATAAACACACACCAGTCTTATACCCAATACTGAATTCCTGAGCAGAACAAAAGAATGCAGTGTTTGAAACAGACTTGACTCATCAACTTTTCTGCTGCATTAGCTATTGTGTGTGTGTGTGTGTGTGTGTGTGTGTGTGTGTGTGTGTGTGTGTGTGTGTGTGTGTGTATGTGTGCATGTGTGTGTGTGTGTGTTTTAACTGATGCACTGGAGCAGATGACTTCAGTGCAAATCAATATGACTCCCCACGCACTCAGACCCCCAGCACTAACCACCACCACTACCAGCACCGCATGCCACTGCTCACGTCCCACTGCACTGCCCACAGCAACAGCAACCACAACTCAACTCAGCTAAGCAAATGACTTTTAACAGTAGTGTCCTGTGTGAACTGATAAGAGTTTCCCTCTCCCCTCCAGGGCAACAAAATAAGGCAAAATCAGGCAATTAATTACTGCTTACCAATATGATTACCTTTCTCCGGTCTCACAATATTTTTTGCATTAGAAGGGGGTTCCTTGTTATTGTGTTTATTCAAATGAAAAAAAGTAAGTAGAAACTGTGACAAACTCTGTTTGTCTCATTATTTTACCCAGGAATGTAGTGTTAATGTAGTGGTAATTTTCCAGACACATCAGGATCTTCTGGTGTCTCTATTGCAGTAAGCGTATGGCTTAAGTTATCATCATCAGCTTATGCCTTACTGTCTTCATCAACATTGTAATCATTATCACCATCATCACCATCATTACCATCACTTCCATCAATATCTACTCCATCATCATCATCATCGCCATCACTATCATAATCATTAGACCTTATCCATTATAACTGTAGTCTGTAGTGGCTCTGATAATGCTGATGGAAAAAAGGTCACCCAAGGGTCAAGTACTCACTTCCTAAATGTGGGGATGGAATTCTGGAGTGATCGTCGTCCCGGCGACACACCTGAACCCTGGCTGTGGCCAGAGAGGAGGCTGTCCGTCTCAAACTGGAATATTCCCTCAGAATCATCCGGAACATCAAGGAACTCGCCGTCGCTCCAAACCTTCACACTCATGTCCATGGTCTGGTATCTGATCTCTATAGAAATGGCCGTCTGTGATGATAAAACAGGGAAACAGCAAAGTTCAAGAAGAAGAAAAAGATGCGTGTATGATAAACATATGAATAATCTATACTTTTGATCCTGTGAGGGAAATTTGGTCTCTGCATTTAACCTTATTGTGGATTAGTGAAACACACACAGCACACAGTGAAGTACACACTAACATGGAGCCTGTTATAGTGGTGCCCGGGGAGCAGTAAGAGGTTAGATGCCTTGCTCCAGGGCACTTCAGCCATAGTCCACTGGTCGGGGATCGAACCAGCAACCCCTTGGCCCCTAATCTGTGGGCCATGGCTGCCTCAAATATGTGTGTGTGTGTGTGTACGTGTGTGTGTGTGTGTGTATGCATGTGTGTGTGTGTTATTTCAACTTAATGGCTTTGAGTGGGTTTGACTGTGAGTGTGCGTGTATGTGTGTCTTTGGGACAATGGGGGTAGCATGGCTGGCCATCAATAAACTTAATCAGCTGCGTTACTATGACAACCAATATCCTGTTCAGTGTAAATAGTAGTGTACACTCAAATTATGACAGCGACAGATCATACCATAAACAGTAAAAGAAATGGAGAGAGGAACAATGACTATGTTTACATGCACTTAAGTATTCTGAATATGAATGGGATATTAAATATCCCGCCTTTGCTTTTGTGCATGTAAACACCTTTTCCCAAATTCAGAAATTGGGATATGCAAGGTGGATTACTCCAAAAGATGCTGTAGCATGTTAACACTTTATCCTTTATGCGAGATGGAATGCAAAGCCAATCAAGTGACCCTCTTTTGAATCCTCGGTGAGAACACCCCAAAGAATGCTGGAATAACCGGAATAACTAGAGTAACCGGAATATTAGTATTTATCATCTAAACAGGGACATTAATAACCCGACTTCTCGCATTCATAGAAATACTTCATTCCAGATATGATCAAAACTAGGAAATGGTTAAAGTGAATGTAAATGTAGTCATTGTCAGAGGCGCCAATTTCAAATTTAACAGGTTTTCAGTTGTGACCTGTGTCTTCTGCACAAGCTCGAAGATAGCATGGTCACGTTGACCTGATGTTGACGAGCAAACCTAAACACGGCAACTTGACTAGTAGATGTAGCAACAGAAATTCTGACAAGGAATTCAACCCCTGGACTATGTGTGTAAGTGCTACTCCCACCTTTGAAGCTGTGTAGTCATTGATCATTGTGTCTGACACCCCCAGGTGTCACTGTGTGTGTCTGTGTGTGTGTGTATTACTCCCACCTGTATGGCTGTGTTGTTGTCATCGATTAGTGTGTCTGTCACCTCCAGTTGTCCCTCTTCCACCACCTTCTGAAGAACCATCCGGAAGGTTCCAATGAGCCTGCCAATATCACACACACACACACACACACACACACATCAAACAACCACATCACATACTGAATTTCATCCAACTCTCTTCAGTCCAACACAACCATATAAAGCACTCTGATGCTCCTGTGACAGCTTTGTTAGTCTACACCCTTCACTGTTAACATATAACATCACTGTTGGATGAAAAACACTTCAGTTCATTTTTTTTTTTTTTTTATAAAATAATGAAGAAGGTCAGTCATCATGTTCATCTGTGAATTTTAGATGCATGTAACTATATAATCACAGGATATAAGACTAACTTTGACATGACTTTCAGTTTCTTAGAAAATGCATGTTTTTTCCCATCTGTTCAAAACAAAATAGTTCTGGACATACATGGTTCTCACCTGACAGTGACAAAATATTTCTGTAAGGCAACAGTTGCCTGAGAGAATGGGGACTGGTGTACAGATTTACTGATCAAAAGCCAGAGTGTTACTGGGTTATAGTTCTTCACACTGTGCCGTTATTTTTTAACTGTCTCTTTGACCATTATGGAGCGGGTCTCTTTTTCATGATTCTGTATTTGGAAACAAAACTCTCATGAATACTTATGGGAGGAAATGTAAAATCTGACGGAAAGAACAAAAACAGAAAGAAGTGCATTAGGTATTGGATTTCTGTGCTTTGTGTATTTGTGTGTGATTGTATGTGTGTGTGTATGTGTGTGTGTATGTGTGTGTGTGTGTGATTGTATGTGTGTGTGTGTGTGTGTGTGTGTGTGTATGTGTGTGTGTATGTGTGTGTGATTGTATGTGTGTGTGTATGTGTGTGTGTATGTGTGTGTGTGTGTGTGTGTGTGTGTGTGTGTGCATGTGTGTGTGTGTGTGTGTGTGTGTGTGTGTGTGCCGGTGGTTGGGTAGTTATCATATCTTTGACTCTCTCAGCTTTCAGTGCACCTGTATGATAGTAAATGTCACCTATGATGGACAATGAAATCCTGTGAACAATTTCCACACCTTACCAATGGCACTGCCCCCCCCCCCCCCACCCACACACACACACAAACACACACACACAGATACATTAATATTTTACTGTTGCTCTCCAGATCTCTAAAGTAATACTTGTCTGTTGGCCACACACACACTGGCAAATGTGCATGCACATGTATACTCAGATCCACATGACATAAGATATCATTCTTCTCAACTGTAAAGTCAGTCACTTACATAGTGGACAAGAGACACTTGGATGAAACCATGAGGAATTTAACATGTGCATGATGTGCATGACGTGTGCATCTATGTCCATTCTTTGTTACTCTGTGTGTGTGTGTGAGAGAGTGTGTGTGTGTAAAAGGGCACACACACACACACACACACAGTTTCTCAAACATGCATGCCCATGAGCACTTTGTCTTTTTGTGAGTGTGTGTGTGTGTGTGTCTTTTTCACACACACACACACCCACACACCCACACACAGGCATGCATCCGTGCACTTTCTCTTCCATAAGAGCGGAGCCGTTGCAGATAAATGGCCTGTGAGCCCCATTCAGTCTGAGTATTAAACATGGTGAATAATTCAGCTCTCTTTCCCTGACCAATAAAACAGGCCAATCAATCACACCACAGCTACAGCACTGATCATGTAACACACAAACATGTGACACAAACACGCACACACACAGACACACACACACACACACACAATATCTATCTATCTATCTATCTATCTATCTATCTATCTATCTATCTATCTATCTGTATGTCTCATTGTCTGTATATCACACATACAAACACACACATGCGTGCGCACACACACACACACACACACACACACACAAATTCAGTCTCTCTCTCTCTCTCTCTCTCTCATACACACACACACACACAAACACACACACACACAACATACAGTATATACAGTATTCAATTTTCATATGCATACATACTATAGAACTACATATGAGAATGCAAAACACACACACACACATATCTATTGAATGCTCTGGGGGAGCTGGTGTGGTCAGTTGTGCACTGGGGTAGATGAGAACTGACAGGCCAACAGGAAGTGCTGTGGATATCAGGAGCTTCACTGGCAGATCAATTTCAAACCACAGGACATGTTCCCCCACACACACGCACACATTCTGTCTCTCTTTTTCTGTCTACCACACACACACACACACTCTCAGACACTCGCTCTCTCTTTCTATCTCTCACACACACGCACACACACACACACACACACACACACACACACTCACACACACACATCTGTCTTGTTTTCATGCACATATTCTGTCTCTCTTTTTCCTCACACACACACACACACACACACACACACACACACACACACACACACACTGAGACACTCTCTCTCTCTTCTCTCTCTCTCTCTCTCTCTCACACACACACACACACACACACACACACACAGCTGTCTTGTTTTCATGCACACATTCCGTCTCTCTTTTTCTGTCTACCTCACACACACACACACACAGCAAACACACATACACACACACACACTCACATGCTCAAGCTACCAAGCTCAGATTTAGACTCTGTGTGTATCTGACACATGGACATGTTGAGATAGAGAAAGCTATTTAACACAAGGGTTCCATTTCAGTATAGGGACACAACACACCACAGGATGTCTAAGGTACACTTACATCCACTTAACTGCTGCAAGGGGAGAGTTTGTGCGTGTGTGTGTGTGTGTTTGTGTGTGTGTGTGTGTGTGTGTGTGTGTGTGTGTGTGCATGTGTGTGTGTTTGAAGGCAGGATTAAGACAGCAAATGGCACCACTAAACAATGGGAGACCATTCACAATGGCATGCAACATTTAAAGCAAACACTATCAACAAACTGACACACTCTCACACAAACACTCTCACACACAAACACACTCACACACACACACACACACAAACACTTGCATTTTCAGCACGCTTACATCGGCCTCTGTGTCTGTTCTTTGATAACCATTTTTGGGCAGCATTAAGCTGAAACTCACCATGCTTGCATGCACGTGCACATACACACACACACAAACACACACACACACACACACACACACACACACACACACACACACACACACACACTGCAAGCCTCTGGGGCATCTGTGAATGTCAGGAGGAGTAAATGAGTGCTGCATAAATAAATGAAAGACAAATCACCTCTCATAGCGAGTTCTGCTGAGGAACCCGACAGTGATGGATTTCTCTGCGTGTCACTGGAGGCCAGATATCTGGCACTGATGTGCAGGCCAGTTTGTGTGTGTGTGTGTGTGTCTGTGTGTGTGTGTGTGTGTGTGTGTGTGTGTGTGTTTCGGTTCTACACAACAAAAGATGTTTCTGTCAGTTTCTTGTACAGCTGCACAGTTTCCTTACAGTTGATGCCTCTGGTTCAAGAAGTGATCTTGTGACCTTCCATCACCTACTTTTCTATTTTCTATTGTAAGTGAAGCAGGCTGTCATCTGCCTTCCTCCCCATAAAATGGTCTGTATCACGTTTTCAGGCTCACACCTGGATAAACCCTGTTCTCACACTCCACACTATCCAATCATATATGGCCATTCCCATTGAAAGTGTACTTTTTGTTACATCCATGAGGACAATAAAATACTATGGTATTTGCATGGTGTTATTTTTGACTCTGAAATTTACATGAAAAAAGACATTATTATTATTATTTAAATAATGCTACAGTATATTGATCATGTTCTGTCAAATCCATAACGTGGAATTGACAATATGTGTGTGTGTGTGTGTGTGTGTGCGTGTGCGTGCATAAATAATTTATGTGTGAGGATTGTGTTGCGGCTGGCGATGGTCTTTTGTTAAGACCGCTCATTCAATATTGATCTTCTTCTCTCAGTCCATTCAGAAGACCCACTCAGCTGGGGGATCAGGCACATTCATGTGGGGACGTGGGGGTTCAAGTAAGGTCAGGGAGGGGCACAAGTGTGTGTGATTATAAGGGTGCACACACAGACACACACACACACACCCAGGGGCCATACAAACAATGCCTCTGGATGGATGGCAAAGGGTGATGATTTTTATCCCATTGTGTGTGTGTAGGTAGTATGTGGTTGTCTCCTAACATATTGGTGTGTGTATGTGTGTGCTTTATTCTGATGCATTAGTATTGTGGGATGATGCATCAGAAAGAGTGTTCACAGGCAATCAGAAACACACACACACACACACACACACACACACACACACACACACACACAAGGTGTGGATTTATAGTGGGAGTGATTAATAAAATGGGATACAATAA
>PYXC01002019.1:170000-175000 GCA_015244755.2 Tenualosa ilisha
CATGACATCCCACCTACCTGTTGGTGAACACCTTGCTGTAGTTGTACACTTGGATCTCCAGGATCTCATTGCCATCGACTGTACTTCCAATGGGCCAGCGGAACGTCTGAAACAACACCATAAACAGACACTCAGGTGACATTCAACAGGCCATTCTTCACTCATCAAGAATGGAACCTTTTCTTCGTCACTATTTGTTGAGTATGGGGCATAGAAGCCTGTTTCTATCTGTTCCTGTTTTTCGTTGGTGAAAAGTTCATAGGCTGGTACTATGCCAGTCAGTTGAGTATGGACTAGAGCAGGGGTCGGCAAGTAATTTAGGTCACGGGCCAGATTTTTTTTCTCGCCACTAGGTGGCGGGCCAAAGCCCGGCCTGCGGCTTGGTTAAACATGCTGCGGTAAAAACCCTTTGCCAATCTTTACTGGCAAAAACCAGGTCTACATGGAGAATGGTCAATATAAAAAAAGGTCTATAAAAATAACTAATCACAAAAAATAAACCATGTGGCATGTGCACAAGCCCATCGATAGTCTCTTTTAAGTTGATAATTGAATTAATATAAATGAACTATTGAGTCGTCTGCAACTGTAAAAGGGTCAATAATGGCAATAATAATAAATAAATTACTAATAAGTCAGACTATCTTTTTCTACTTTGTTTTGAAACACTACGTTGGCCATCTCCTTACAATGTTACAATGTTTGTTTTGGCGGAAAATACATGCAAAGACATTTGTTAGCTTTCAACGACGTCTCTGTCAAAAGCTCTTAAACGTAAAGTTGACAGCGAAAACAGGAGCTATAATGAGGAATGGAGAGACAAATTCGCCTTCATCTTACACGGGTGTAGTAATTGTAAGCCTATGTGCCTCATATGCAAAGAAGTTATTGCTGTTTGCAAAGAATATAATGTCAGGCGGCACCACGAAATGAAGCAGTGTTGCTTATCCACTCTGGTCAGAGGCACGAAAACGCAAAATTGAAGAGCTCTTAGATGGTTATATGAAATATAACTATAACATGCTAGTTTGAGGTCTGACATCACAAGAAAAAGCCACAAGTGCGTCCCTAAAGGCCGCTTGTACGACAGAACCGGCCTTTCACCGATGCAGAGCTTTTCAAAGATATCATGATTGCCGTGTTAAAAGAGCTAGCTGATGGCAACTCTATGGATTTGGTCATTACCTCTGTTAAACAGGTAAACCCCTTTCCGCGAGGTCCGCAACCACCGGAGGCAGAATAATAATAAAAAAGACGCGCTCGGAAAAAAAAACATGGAATCCGCTGGAGGGCCAATGAAAATCGTTCACGAGCCGACCCGTGGACTAGAGTATGTATTCCTCTCAAGGAAAAGAAGTATACGATTCCACTGTGTAGGCTAAAGTGAGTACTAGAGTACTACTATTAAGTCCAAAACACTACTAGGAAGAAGAGCGAGGGAAGAGAATTTGGTTTGAATCTCAAACCGGCAGCTTAAGCTAACTGAATGGAGAATTGAATTGAGAATTGAAACTGAAAGTGAGCTCATGGCCCACTCAGTTAGCGCTAGCTGCTGGTCTTGTGCCAAAATGGTCTTGTTCTTCTTCCTACCAACAGCACTTGGTGAGTTCAAACAGCAGGACTAGTGTCGGAAGTACTCAGAAATATCACTTCAACATTTACTATAGACTTGTTACATGAGCACAATGGCACATGGGCACACTTTCCCAGCCTCAGAGGCAAAATATGGATATCACCCCTCTAGGTTAAGTATACACTTTTCACCTTTGGATGAAGTGTGGCCCTGTAGGTCAAGTATGCACTTATCTGCTGTAGATAAAGTACAATTCCTCCCTAAAGGATGAGTATACACTTCTCCACTGTGGGTGAAATATGCTCTTATCCCCTGCTGTGTGACCAATGTGATGTGGGGGGGTATAATTATAAACCCATTACCAAAAGCAATGATACTATCTCATTCTTTCTTTCTCCCTAACTCTGCCTTCTCTCTCTAATGCTTGCTTGCTCACTCATTCTTTCTCTCTTGCTCTCTACCTCCTTCTTCCTTTCTTTCTCGTCCATCTCTCTCTCCCTCTAATGCAGATTTAAAGGACACACTTTAAGGACTTGGAGACACTTGGAGGGAACACCTGTTTATGTGATCCATCAGCCTGAGGCTCCCATCTGCTGCAGTAACCTACTGGCACTCTCAGGTAGGTAGGGTGGGGGACTGGCTGGGGTCTCAGTGTGTGTGTGTGTGTGTCTGTGTGTGCACTAAGTTATTAAAAACCCAAACTAATTTTAACTTAATGATTTTAATGAAGTAAACTAACACACATTTTTGTCACAGGTTCACTTCAAAATGGCTTCTCATTACTTTAATGATTTGCTGTGGTTTGTTATTTTGCCTTAAATACTTTCTGGAGTGAAACAATCAGATCACCATAATGTTTTATTCAGATGTTTTTCTCAGTCTTTTCTTATCAAGTAAAGCCAACTTAATCAAGGTTTTTACATTTAGCAGAGGCTTTTACCCAAAGCGACTTACATATTTTGTCAACTATCAATTACATCAGAGCCAGTCTCCCTTAGAGCAATTTAGGGCTAAGTGCCTTGCTCAAGGGCACAACGGTGGCAGCCAGGATTCGAACCCACAACTTTCTTAACAATATTTCCATCCATGTTGACCAACGATAACGAAAGTCTCTCTCCTCATGTGAATGAATGTAAAATTCCATGGGTTCTGATTGGCTGTCAACCTTTTATGATTCTCAAAATTTCTCTGAGAGTGATCCCAACAATATTGTTGCATATGCTGTTACAGTTTCAGAGTTATTAATTAGAGCAATATTTATTTGTTGTTATACTGTAGATATAGTTATCGTTCCAGGTGTGAATGGCCCTTTACAGTTTGGGAATGACCTAATTTCTTATTAGAGCATGACATGAAATACTCAAAGCCCTCCAAACACACAAAGACATAATCTTGGCGCACAGATGTAAAAATTTTGCTGTACATATTACAGTAACTTTGGGTCAAACCATCCAAAATAAGCCCATGCTGTCTCTCAAAGGTTCTTGCCTCACATGTAAACGTTATTGCAGCCTGCTCCCTAAAGACCTCTACAGGTATTGGCACAGACATTTGGTGTGTAATTAGCAATGATTGATGTTGATCTCCATTGCTCCTGATCACCCCCACCCAACACACACACACACACACACACACACACACACACACAGACACAGATTCAAACACAAGCACACGCACACACACACACAGACACACACACAGAAACATTGTTACCACACAGCCGTGCAGTCTGCTTTGTCATCATGGTCATACTAGTCCACTCAATGCTGTAATCGATGCGGCATTACTTTTTCTGGAGGAAATACAGACCCTGCAGCACTAAACCACTAAATACAAGTTTGTGTCCTGATCATTTAAAAGAGCAACACACTGTGTCTCCAATGGGAATATCAATGATCTGGGTAATGAGTGTTCAGATCTAGATGAAGACAAAGGGAGACATAAAGACAGACAGAGAGAGTGAGAGAGAGAGAGTGAGAGAGAGAGAGGGAGAAAGAGGAAAAGAGAAAGAGAATGCAGAATCGACCCAGTTTGTGCAGAGGGAAAAGGAGTCATTGATCATCACAAACTCTAGGAGAGTTCCGTCGAACATCCCTAGCTACAACAAGCAATAAACAAAACATGTGCACGTAAGCGCGCACACACACACACACACACACACACACACACACACACACTCCATCTCTCTCTCTTTCTGTCTATCTATCTATCTATCTATCTATCTATCTGTCTCTCCCACACAGATGAAGTTTCTCTCACTTAGTAGTACCAACTCACACAAAATGCATACAGCGTACTCCTTATCGCGCAAACACACACACACCATAACACAAATTTATCCACACACACCACACACTTTCTTTCATGCAAAAAGCAAATGTTTGTTTAGTCTTCACATTCTCTTGTTTCTGCATACACACAAACACACACACACACACAGTTAAAGAAAGAAACACATAAGAAGAAAGAAACACAGAGAGAGAGAGAAAGAAACACATACACACACAAATGATTATAAGTGTTTTAGAGATTAATTGTGGAAGCAATGAGGAAAAGTATCACAGCATGGCACCAATGGGACATTGCATCATACATCATACTGCAGGGAACATCGCACACACAAACACACAAACAGTACTACATGGAAGTGTATGCACACGCACACACACACATACACACACCCAAACACACCCAAACACACACACACACACACCATCACCATTAGTATAGCTGTAGGCACTGGAGCAGAATCTGCTGATGGCAGCGTCGCCTTGCTGGAGTGTGTGTGTGTGTGTGTGTGTGTGTGTGTGTGCCTGCCTGCCACTGTGAGGCACATACAGCACTACCACATATGCACACACACACACACACACGCTCACACACATCTATTTCCACTCATGTGTCCCAGTAGGTACTGCTAGTTTGGATCTGCTGATGGTAGTATCGCCTTGCTGGAGAGTGTGTGTGAGCTCACAGGCCACCAACTGGGTCTCATTTGAAAGCCATTAACAGTGTGTGTGTATGTGTGCATGTGTGCACGTGTGTGTGTATGTGTGTGTGTGTGTCAGACACTCTCATTGTACCAGGGATCAAGTCAGTCTCACTCCATTTAGAGGGCAGAAAGAGGGGGCGAGGAGGCGAGAGAAAAGACAGAAAGGAGAGAAAGAGAGGTAGAATATAGTATCGGAGGAGAAAGGGGGAGAGAGAGAGAAGTGATATGGAGAATGATAGAAAGAGAGAGAGGAGGAGGGGATGACAGCCTTGAAGAAAGGGTGAGAAAAAGAACAGATAGAAGAAAAGAGGAAGAAAGCTGTGGAGACTAAGTATAAGTATATATATTGATCCCGTGAGTGAAATTTAGCTTCTGCATTTAACCCAACTGTGAATTAGTGGGACACACAGCCTCCCTGCCTGCTTGCCACAGCGG